>CAUYRH010021962.1:0-88342 GCA_963574655.1 Perodicticus potto
CTTTTGCCTTCCTCAGGGTGTCCAGAAGCCTCACGCTGTCTCCCTGTGTCCCCAAGGGGAAGTTCCTGGGTAGATCCCACCTGCCAGAGATGCCTGAAGTCCTCTCTCCCCAGTCTCACCGTGCCCAGTCGCAAGGAAGCTGTTACTCGGCTGCCATCTTGCTCCACCTCTCTAGTTTTGTTTTTAATTGAATGAAAAAATAGTGTGTGTGTGTGTGTGTGTGTTCTGGGGGCTTTTTTTGTACATGCCTATCAGTAATTCATCTCCAAATTCTCTGCAGAAGTGTAAATGTCTTTTCAATATTTTAAACTTATAGACATTTCTATTAATTCCACCATCTTGGAGATATCCTCTGCGAAGAGTTTTCTTTGGGGTCTCCTTGCACTCATTACTCACCTTTTATTTTGCAAAGCTGTTGTTTTGTGATCTCCCTAAACTATCACACCAGAGATTCAACTGTCTTTCAAGCTCATTGCATTCCCCGTGTGTGAGTAAGTTGCATGTCTTTTGCTTTCTTGATTTACATCTTCATGTTGGTGAAAACTCTTCCATTAATTTCCTGAGAAAGAGTTCATGGGAGATGAAGTTTGTGGTAATCTGTAAGTATGAAAATATCTTCAGTCCACACTTACACTTCATTCTCCGTTTGGCTGTGGTGGCAGAACGGAACAGCAGCAATATTCAGTCGTAAATTTAAAATCATTACTTTGGTTGCTTCTTAAACATTTAGTGCTGATGCTGATAAGTTTGATTCCATTCTGATTTTTTTCTTGTTGCAAGTTTTGTCTCTATGTTTAAATTTTAAAGCAATATACCTTCTTGTAGGGATTTTTCTTTTTCACTGTGTTGGGCATTCTATGGACTTTTCCATTTTGGACATTTGTGGAATTATTTCCTTGATGCTTTCTTTGTCATAAATTCCTTTGCTTTCTCTTTCTGATTTTCTTATTATTCAGATGATGAAACTCTTGGATCGATGCTCTATTTTTTTTATTCCTGGTTAATTTTCTACATGTAGAGCTTTTATTCTAATTTCTTACATAGCTCATTAAGCTACAATTTCAAATTTTCTAGTTGTTTGTTTTTTCATTTCTGTTATCATATTTCTAATTTTAGAAGTTTTCTTCTTTAGTTTTCTGGGTATTTTAAAGAAATATATCAGTGTTCTTTTTTATGCAAGTAAAATTTCTTATCCTAGGGACAAGGTGCAGCTAGAAGTCACACACACACACACACACTTTCCTTCTGCTTTCATTACTCAACTTTATCTCGGTTCGTTATTTCTGTTTGTTTTGTCTCTGTCTTTCTTGTTAGAAGCTTTCCTCAAATATCTAGGGATCCTTGACTGCCCATTAATATTTAAGAATAGTCATGAAGTATCTGATTAGAAGCTCATGGTTTTGACAACTGGTGAACCTCCTCGTTAGGTGCTCTGAGCCTGCCGTTTGGTCAATGAGGTACTAACTGTTAGTGTTTTTCAGGGTATTTCTCTTAGTCTGGAGATTTCTTGGAGAAGAATTATCCAACCTCTGACCAGGAGGGTCTACTATCAGCTGCTAATATTCTTAGGGTTAGGTAGAGGGAAGGATCAGAGACCTCTGATGGCTTAGCGTGTAGCCCACAGAGGTCAACGGGCCCTTCCCTGTGTCCTGTGTTCTCCTAGCTTGGCGTCCCTCTGACCATCATCTATGGAAGATAAACCTTGACTTTCTCCTGGGGGAAACAAATGGTCAAGTCATGGTGTAGTTCCCCATCTTGTTCTCCATTTGAGCAGATACATATTCAACCATCCTGTTCTAACCCCAGCTTATCTTTAGATTTATGGGTACTTGGTACTGTCAGTTCTAGGAGATTTCCAAGTGTTGTTTCTGCTTCTGTATAGTCTCTGCGGCAGTCTTAGATTCATCTTTCTTTCTCTAGGCCAAGTTACTATTTGTTTATTTGCTTTCACTAGAAAGCATTTCCACATTTGTGTTGCTGTTGCCTTTTCTTATGTGACACTTGTATGTGTGGTTTAATGCCATAAAAATCCACCTTGTTACTTTAGTACAGTGTCAGTAGGAATTGGAGGAACTGTGTGGTTTGCTCCTGCTATAGAACTGAGACTCCTTGGATTATGTAAGTTTCGATATGATTCTTAAGATATGGCATTATTTTAAAATGCTGATTTAAGCATGGAAGTCACAACTTCCGAATGTTTTGTAAAATTCAAAACCAACATTGATTTCTGAAGGGGGTACAATTGAATCATGAATCCCTTCAGTAACAAATAATCTGCATTTGTTTTTATGTGATTCACACGTCTCTTAATAACCGTAGAGGGATTACGATATTCTCAGTAGATCAATTCCATATTTCTTATTAATCATTCTAAATTTTATAATGCTAGAAGTGCCAAAATATCTCCTCATTGCAGCTGCATATTCATGGTCCAAAACATTCTTTCCAGTATGACTTGATTATCCTCATCAACCTCGTAACAACCTTCATATGCGAGGTGACAGAATACGAGGTGAGAGAATGAAGACATCAGTCTTGCCACCAACAAAAGTGGACTTGGAGATCTAATATGAATTCAGATTGCAAACAGTGCCCCAGCTGTGAAGAGAATTTAGTTGCAGTGAGTTCTTCATTCTGTAGCAAAATCACTAACAAAAATGAAAAAAAACAAAAAACAAAAAACCCAAGATTTTCAAATACAGCTACTCCTCATTTTAAAGAGTTTGATTAAATATTAAAAAATTCAATCATAAATAAATGTTCAGTAAAATAATTAACCATAACAGTAAATGTTAAAACGAAAGGCAGGGGAGTTGATGAAAAAATCAGTATCTAGTGATACAAGTGTAAGTTCAAACTAGTTGAAAAAAATAAATGACAGGTAAGCTAGGATTGAAGAATCCTAGCTAGTTGAAAAAAATATGCTAGTTGAAAAAAATAAATGACAGGTAAGCTAGGATTGAAGAATTGCCTCCATTTTTGTAAAATGCAATTTTAAATGTGATTTCCATATGGAGTTAAAACAGTCTACATCACTGAGGTGTTTTTATAGGTGACCTCTATATGCCAAAAGAAATTGAAGAAAGTAACAGAGTTCCCCTGAGGGCTAACCACCCTTACTCAAGTTAATGGGATATGTGCCCTAATAAGAGCTCAGTCAGGCATTAAAAAAAAAAAAAAATCAAACTCAATGGTTTAGAGGTTAGAAAAAACAGTGCCATTTTCCCAAAAAGACTTCTCCTAATGAGCATATTACATTCATTTCTTTAAAAATTTACATGAACTCTTTTATCCTCCAAATGTTTATGTTTTTATGCCACTTGTCCTTATGTAAAGAAAAAAGATCTTATTATTTCTGTGACATAGACTAGAAAATAAAAGCACAGCAGTAAATTGGAGAGAGTGTAGGAAGGGCGGTGAGATGTTCTGAAATTAACCAAGTCAGAGTAAAAATGTACCATGTTTACTTGTCTTTCCTCTTGGTTCTATTTTCAAATATGCATGCTCAAATTAGAATATAAATATATTTATTAAGTTCTTAAGGGCATGCAATTTCATTAGGTAAGTTATAAAGACAACAATTGAAGGATGCATATGTGGTTACATCCAATTCTGAATTTTCAAGCCAAGAAAAAAAGTAAACAAATTAATAACCTAAAATGAAACTATTACTAAAAAATCTAAAGAAACAATGCAAGCCAAGCCAGAGTCAAGTATAAGCATAAAATTTTACTTATCAATTAAAAAATCAGTAGGACTATTTTTATTGTGACTCCTCTTGAACTCAACTTCAAGAGATAGCTAATACACATTAGTAAATTTGTCAAAATTGGTTCAATTGTTTAATTCTGCTTAACCTAGAGAGGTGAAAATTATATAATGTTGACCACACTTGAAGTGGAGATTTCACTGCCTAGGTCTGTTATATATCATTCATTCATTGATTTAGTCATTCACTTTGCAAACAATCACTTATTGTTATTTTTTTAACCAGCTGGGTGGTGGGGCATTGAGGACGAAAAACACATGATCCTCATTCTCCAGGAGCTCAGAGTGTTGGAGAAGTCAGATTCAAGAACAGATGACAATAGAACTGCTGTGTGACTAATTTGTGTTGATATGGGATAATACATGTTGTGGGAGGGTAAAGAAAGGTTTCAAGAGAAGCATGTTTGATTTCAATCTATGTAGGACTACATTCTCCATAATAAATCAGCAGAGAAATTATTTCAGATAGGGAGAAGAAAATGGGCAAAGGCACAGATCATGAAAGAGTTTTCATTAGATGGTAGGAGATGAGATGAGCAGAAGGTGTTTGAAGGGTCTTATATTTTCTAAGGCAAGAAATATGTAAGTTAGTGAAAGTATTGGGGAGTTACTGAAAGATGTTAAGAGGGAGATAGACATTATATTTTCCTTTAAAAAGAAAGTTCCAAGAAAATAGTGTCTAACTTTCATATAAATTGCATTCAATTCTGACTAAAGTATATTACTTAAATATTAATTTTGTAATTCAACTTGTCAATATGTTGTTTAGGATATTGCATCCTCATCTATAAGTGAAACATGTTTGTAATTTCTCTTTATAACAATATCAATATCAGGTGTATCCAGATCAAGTAGAATGATATTGAAATATTTATTTTATTGTTTATAAGATTTCTGGAATTGCTTGTTTTGTAAAATCATTGTGGTCTATGAGTTTATGATGGTTTGAACTTTGTTATTTAATTTAATTCATTGCTTAATTACTGTTTTCCCATGAATGATTATACTGTGGTTAATATGTTAGCATAGCAGTATTCCCAGATAGATTTTTGTTTGTTGGGAAGTTGGGCTTTGGGGGGGCAGAGTTAATACTTTGCATGAAATATCTTATCTTATAACAATGAAATTGCTTTCTCTTTTGTCTTGTGATTTTTTTTTGAGGTGAAATTTAAGTTTTTATGTGAGTAGTACTATTATACTTATCTTGAGTGTCTTGCTTGTACTGTATGACATCATACCTTTGTTTAATTCTTAATAAACTGTTCACTTGTTTAAAAAAAATAAAACAAAATAAAACAATAAAAAACTGCCAGCTTGCAAAAAATAAAAAAATAAATAAAAAATAAAAAGAATCCATGCCATTAGGCCTTTACCGTGGCCCAATACGGTGGCCATGAACCGTCATTGGCTCCTAAGCTCTTAAAATGTAGCTGGTCTGAGATGTCCTAGGTACAAATTACAAATTGGGTCTCGATGATGAAATTTTAAAAACTATGTGAAATATAATAATTGATATTAATTACATGTTGAAATGATAATATTTTACATAGGGAACTAACAAAACACAAGTGATAGTAAAATGAATTTTTATCAGCTTTTTATTCCTTTTATAAGTTTGGCTATAAGAAAATTAAATTAATTACTTAGAAAGCCTTGAAAATTCTTAGGAGAATTCCTCCAGTGGTCAAAAATTAAGTTAGATGCTTTGGAACATACAAGTATGTGACATCCTTCTGGGTAAGCTATAACTTGGTGAAATTAAGAAATGGTCTTAAGATTTGCGAGGCCAAGACTTTAAGCCCTGGGAAGACAAAGATTGACCCTTCCCCACTTGTTTCTACTGAGCACCTGCCACACACTGGGATAGATGCTCCTTAACACGTGACAACTAAAAGCAAATGTCTCTGAGTCCTTATCATATGGCCACCCTTGTGCTGAACCTACTGTATGCATAATCTCATTTAATCGCACCAGCCCTGTAAGTAGTATAAGATGTATTTCACTGAAAATGGGCCTGAAATTTTAGAAAGATTAACAAGTCTATCTGAGACCTCACAGTTAGGACAGGTGGGGTCAGAATTCAAATCCAAGTTCACGTGTCTTATGATTTGGCCACTGTCATAACTCTGCTCACTCTTCTCAGACCTTCCACATTAGAGGGCAAGACTTCTCATGTTTTGTTCAGAGAGATTACTCTCAAAGTTGTGGCAAATGTGGTGCCAGTAGAGAGTGTTTGGAACTTACTATCACTAGGAGCAGCCTTCACCCAATAAGCACTGAAAAGTGGTGCGTAAATTCCCCAGACCGCTCAGGTGAGATGACTCGGAGGGGTGTATCCTGCTGCCCTTTTTCTACCTGGATTGAGCTCCCTTGTCCAGCGTGGTATCTGGCTTGACAGCTCACCCTCATTAGCTGCCTTCTCTTTTGTGGCTCCTTTCCTTATCCCCCATTGGTATTTTCCCCCAAATAAACTACTTGCACTCAAATCCTCAACTCTGTTTTTAGAAAATAGGGCTTTAATCCAATACCCCACACTTCTACCCACTGCACACAGGCAGTTCAGGAAAATTCATTATCATCCCCACCAGCAAACTCAAAGGGGTGTACAAAAGGTTGGAAGCCGTGGAGCTGGGCCCTCTCTCTAAATGCCAGCCCTCTGAAATGCACTGAACCCCGAGGAAGGAAAGCAAGAAGCAATCTCGGGAGGTTCACAGTGTGGCCAGCCTGCACAGCTTCAGAGAAATTGAAATAGGAGAGTCATCACCCTGACGGACATCATCTCCCTCAAATCAAAGGGGGAAGGATGCTGCAGCCCGGCGTCTGTGCTGCCCCACGTGTGAAACTTCCCCTTGCCTGGAGAACAGGCTCCGGTTAAATCACTTCTGAAGCAGTCACAATGCCGGCATCCCAAGTAGCATGCAGGCTGAATGCAGATTCAGGTCTCAGAATAATTTGCCGGCAATTTTGCAAGCAGAAAATCTATTACTGGCCAATGCTAATTTAGTAAAGCAGCAAATGGTCAAGGGTTGCCTCCAGGAACCAGTGCCTACAATTACACACTAACCTTCTAATTGGCTAATTCTGCCGTCAAAACTCAGACCAGAACACCGGTCATCCCACCAATACAAAGGAGGGAGATGCTCCGTCTCTGCCCTCATTACTCGGCAGAGTCTGTGCTGGATTCTTCTAAAGTTATAAAGGAAAAAAAAATCTTTTCCAGCTGCTGACCCTCAAAGAGGGTGATAGTGGTGGGGAATTCCCCAAGGCCCAGTTTTGTCTTTACAAATTCTAGAGTCACTCTATCAGTCAAAATATGTTATAATGATTTATAACATAAAAACATGCAGTGCCCTCCTAGGTGAGGGTAACTTAGTGAGCTAGGGACTAGTCAAATCACTCATTCATTTACTCATGCAATATTCATTCACTGATTCGCAAATACAAATACACCTGGGATTTTGTGAGGACTTTGCCAGACATTGTCCAGGAATAATTAGGAAGGTGCTAAACAAGGTAAGTAGTCAAGTGTTAAAAATTGCTGTCGTCTAGAAGAGAGGCATTTTAAAAAGTCATAACGTAGGTGGAAGGAGGGTTGGAGGATAGTGTAAATTCACACCCAATGGGTGCAATTCATATATTCTGGGTGCAGGGGACACTTGTAACTTTAATTTAAAATGTATAAAAGCAAAATACATAACCAAAATGTATATCATGAAATTTTAAAATTTATAATGTAACTATTTAAAGTTAAAATTTAACTTGAAAGGATAAATACAGGTCTCTTTGTGAACATGTAAAATTTGGGGGATAGGGTAACTTAACCTTATCTAGGTATATCAAGACTCTGTCAATTATCATGTTACATAAAGGGCGCCTCTGCAAGCTGTCCTTGTCAGCTCCACTCCCTAGGTTACAGTCCCTGGGCACTCGACTTAGTTAAACACTCACCTGGCTCTCTAAGCATCTAAGTTGGTGACCTATGCTTTAGAGCAGTGGTTCTCAACCTTCCTAATGCCACGACTCTTTAATATAGATCCTGTGGGTCGCAATCCACAGAGTGAGAACCGCTACTTTAGACTTTGGAGATGGGCTCTTCGGGCTAAGAATCCTCCTTGCTATTAGCCTTTGGCTACGTGCCACAATGGGACCTGTACCCTGTGCTTCTGGCTTCAGTCACAATAATTTTGGCCATGAGGCTAAGTGTTAGTCAACAGAATGAGGCTGGGAGAATGTTCCACTTCTAGTCCTAGCCCTTGAAGTGTCCGCATTATACCCTCTTTTCTCCTATCCTTGAAAATAGCAAAGAGGACTCTAAAAGTGGTGGAGTCTTTCAATAGGAAGAGCCCAGAAGTCAGGTCGCTGCACGCAGGCAATGCCCAGGGAGCCGCCCCAAAGGGACCATTCACACCACCCGTGCACAGTCGCTCAGATCGAGGATGTTCGTCACAGCCACTGACACAGCTGACTATATACAAACACAAAAAGAACAAGGGCAGAAAGGTCTTCACTACCACTGACATCACAGGAATGTCCCAGAGCCCAGCAAGAAATATTGGAAACAAAGAAAAGCTTAACACAGCTCTCTTTAAAGAAGCCACAAATAAAAGGAGAGAAACTTCCTGCCACAAATAACTATTTCAACAGGCTGTGAACAATTTCAGGTTTCATCCTCTCTTGAACCAGCTCTAAAAAAGGTATTTTCCAAACGAGCTCACTAGTGTCTCCTGGCTCCTTCTTTTCCTTTCATTGACTCACTCTGCCTCTGGCTATTAGTGTGGACAGTGACCTTACCCTCATCACTAAATACCTCTGGATTATTCTTGTCAAAGTTGGCCTATTGGAATTAGTCTGGAGGGTCTTAGTTTGGCAGGGAGGAAAGGATACTATCTCTGACTTATCAGATATAAAAATGTTATGGCACTGTATTTTGTGTACCCTCCTGGGGACCAGAAACCTAGAATCCTAGAAGGATTTGCAAAGGCAAACTACCTACAGAGGAAGCATGGAGAAAAGTAATACTTCCAAGATACACACACATACACACACACACACACACACACGCATTGATGCGCTCATTGTGAGTATACACTCATGGCATCCTCAAGCCTACTCAGTCTGACCCCCTTAAAAGGTTCCTGGCATTTATAGATCCTGGAACACAGAAAACCTGCCACCTTCTAATTATGTAATTCTTGGAAAGTAAACAGAAAGAATACTTTTAGTTTGGTGTGTCTGGTTGTTGCTTTTATACAAAATGCGAAACCAACATCCTAGACATTATTTGTAATAGAACACTAACCAGAATCTTTTCCTCAAACTAAGAAAAAGGAAGCTGTGTGTACTGGTGTACCTGAGAGATATTGCAGGCCCCATTCGAGACCTTGCAACAAAGCAAATAACACAATAAAGGAAGGCACATGAATATTTTGGTGTCCCTGTATACATACAAGTTATTTTTATACTATAGTCTATTAGGGGTGAAATATGATGATGTCTTTAAAAAACAAACTGCATACCTTAACATAAAATGCTCTATTGCTAAAAAATGCTAACAATCATCTGAGGCTTTAGTGAGTCATAGGGTCTTTCTTCCACTTTCAGGGCTGCTGACTGATCAGGGCGGTGTTTGTGTTAGTAATTGTCCAAGTTATGGGGCATTTTGATTCACTATTATGACAGAGTCATTGTGTTCATTTTTTCATTAACTACTTTAGTCAATGAAATCACAATTTTTGTTTAAATAGAATTACCTATTTACTATTGAGATTCCAAGATTAAACATATAGCTAGTCTCCATTGGAAAACTTAAAACAAAAAATATAATTTTGTAAAAATTTCAGTTAATGCCCTGATGAAGACTTGTCTTGCTGGTTGACCGTTAGTGGAAAGCAGAGGCTGTGCCTGACCAGAATTGGTGGTATTTGTGTCTATTTATGAAATTTTAGGAATTAAGATAATGGTGCCAAATGCCAAATGAGACCTGCTTCCTTCAAGTCAAGCAAAGGAACCCTGATAATAGGTACTTCTGAGGGAGCCTGCTTAGTAGCCCCAGGAAATTCAACAGGGAAATAATGGACACTTACTGTATGTTAGGCCCTGGACAACCTGTCTCATCTGCACACAAAACCCTGAGTCCACAGAGATAACAGGTAGGAACTTAGTAAATGAACAGGTCTGGAATGTGAGGGTTCAGCCCGATAGTGAAAAGCTCTGGTGGTGGAGTCCATCACCTCCATGAGCCTTTGTTTTCAGCTGCCACCACCAGATAGTTTCCTTGGCACCCGAGCTTTCCCCTTACAGTGCCCTCAATATCTTCACACTTTGCTTTGGGGCTTTCTCCTATACTACAAGAGCTCACTTAATGTGAGGGCAAGCAGAGATAAAAAAAATGAGGATTTAATGCTCCTGGGGACAGCCTTCAATCCATAGGAAATGACAGCTGGTTAAATGCCCCACCTGCCTTTTTCCAGGCAGACACCTCTGAGACACAGTCCGTGTGCCTCTGGAGGTACCAGTGGCCTCACCCCTGGTGATTCCTCATTATACTGATTCCCTCCTTCCCTGCCTTACCCTCCTGCCCCTCACTGCTGCTTCTTGAATCTCCTCCCAAAGAAAACGATCTGTGCTTCATCCTCATCTCAGGCTCTGATTTTAGGAAACCACGTCCCACATACGGGTTACACATTGCTGCTGTAACAAACTACCGTGATTTTAGAAGCTTAAAAAATATGTTATTATCTTATAGTTCTAAAGTCTACATAGGTCCTCAGGGCTGTGTTCCTTCAAGACATCTGTTTTCTGTCACTTCCCAGCCGGGCTACCCACACCCTTTTAGCTCCAGGCCTTCTTCCTCCATCTTTGCAGCCAGCAGCATCTCCCCATCCATCTGTTTCTCTCTGTCTCTCCTCTGCCACCATTTGGCATCTTCTGTTTCTACCTCTGCATCTTCCTACTTCCCTCTTGTAAGGACAGGTGTGATCATATCAGGCTCACCTGAGTAATCCAGGTAACATTCACACATTCTGGGGATTAGGATGTGAATGTGTTAGGGGACCATTACTGAATCTACCACAGCCCATGAGGGAAAGGAACAGTTCTATACAGACAAGTATAGTCCAACATCACCCAGAGGGAGTAATTCCATGATCACCCACATGCCTGACAACATGTACCTGTGAAATCAGGAAAGCCTAACGAAGACCTCACTGATGGTGAACAGTTACATATTTAAGGCCTGACATTGCGTCAATTTAACACTTAGACTATGACCTTTTCTTGCTTAGAAATAATTATCCTACTTGGCCTTGCTGTGAAGCGGAACGTTTTATTCCAACTGTGTAACTCTCAACACTTTCTTCTCTTCCAGACATTAGACAAGATGTCAGACTCGTCATCACATGGGAAGCTTTTTATTAATTATCTTTGAGAGGCAAAGTCCTTTTTATAATTTATTTTTCACACTAGAAGAATTCTTCTATTGAACTAAATGTCTATCTTGTTAAAAATTGTTTCTTTTGTTTTTTTTTTTCTGCTAAACTTTCTCACTCTGAAAAGTTCCAGAAGAAAAGAAAGAAACAGCAAAAATTGGTGTTGAAGGCAAGGACTTGTTTGTGTGATGTAACAAGCAATACACCTTTCCCGGGGACAGAGTGTAAGAATATGCATCTTTTCTTTAAAAGTGAACTGCCTAATACACAGTTAAGATAGAAATTTTCCCAATTTGTTTGTTTGGAATCAAAAGGAATTGGAATCATTCCTCTTCAGATGGCAATTATTCATATTCTGAAGAACTCACTCAGTGGTGTAACCTTGATTGAGTACCCACTATGTGTCAAGGCCAAGACAGTAGACAAAAATAAGTAAGGCAAGCCTCTATCTTCAAGAAACATAAAACATAGTAGGAAAGACTGACATGCAAATACCTCCTTTTGAAAACACAATTCAAAGTTTAAAAAGGAAATAAGTATTCTAGTGGAAATAGCAAAAAGGAAGGCATAATTAACTCAGTGCTCAGGTAGAAGTGAATAAGGTCTCTAGAGAAAGTCCTGCTCTGGACAACACGAATTTAGTTGATTTTGCTTGTGCACCCTGATATGGCAAGCAAAAGATGTCCAGTGTGAAGAGCTACAAATTACAATGGTCCTGGAATTCCCTCTTCCATGAAGTTACTAGTTACTACTAAAAAGGACTCAGCTATCTCAAAAGTGAGCTACTCTGATGATTAAAAAATGTCTTGTCTTTCATAACAACTTTAAAGTCAGAGTGATAAAGCTATAAAGCTGGCTTGTTGCCAGAATAAAGAAGGATAGTGAGTGCTATGATGTCTCAAGGAAGAAACAGGGAGGAAACTCAGCCAGCAGTGAAGGGTACCCAGTAGAGTCCTGGTGAGTGTTTAACCATCAGCTCTCTGGGAAAGAAATGCCTCGATTTGTAACTTTTGACAGTTCCATGGTGTAAGTACTCCCATTATGGCCAACTTCAAGGTAATAGTGGAATCACTGAATGGAGTTGGATACTCAGAAGAGATGTGTACAATTTGCTGTCATGAGCCAAGCAGTCCCAAACCAGAACTGCGTGTGTCAGTTCCTAATTCTGGGTTGTTTCGGTCAAGACTTTGCTTGAATTTTTGTAGGGCCTTCATGAGTATGAACTACTATGACACCAAGTAGAGCTTCTCTTTCCCAGAGTGACGTTTTGCAGTAGGGAATAGGGTAGCACTACATATGAGTTACTACTACTAATGGAGCAAAATGAGCCACCACAATTTGGTTTTATAGTAAGAAAAAATGCAATGAATCCTTCATTCATGACTGTGTGTTATTTAAATATTGCTTTTGATGTTTTAGCCAGAGTTCTGGCTCAAATGATCAGAGATAATCCTGCCTTCTGACATAATTAGGGAGCTGCTGCTTTGCTAAGCTGGAGGATAATCAATTTGACCTTGAAAGTTTGACTGTAGTCCCATACTAATGCTCTGAATGCAGACGTGTGGGCCACACTAGCTTCTCCCTAGTCACACACCAGCTACAAGCTTTGTTCCAAGGGCAAATATGCACCAACAGAGGGGTCGCAAATTATGATGGCTGGCAGGCCCTGTGTGGCCAATATTTCTGTTAGATGGTCTTTAGTTTGTAGACAAGTTGCTGACATTTAAATATCAAAGATTTTCACTAAGCAGTACTGGAATTAGGGAGAGAAAGGGCAACACTTTACGGACGAGGGGGATGTCCTCCTAAAGGACAAGGCTAGAGACCTCCTAGTGCATGTCTGTCCCGAGTCATCCCCAGCAACAAGTACTACTTACCTTTTCTTTTTCTTTAAATTGTTTGGGATTCATTGAGGGTACAAAGAATTAGGTTATACTGATTGCATTTGTTAGGCAAAGTCCCTCTTATAATTGTGTCCTGCCCCTAAGAGGTGTGCCATACACCATGACCCCACTTTCCTTCTCGCTTCCCCTCCTTGAAAAACAAACTGTCTAATACATAATAAAGATAGCAATTTTCCCAAATGTTTGTTTGGAATCAAAAGGAATTGGAATCATTCCTCTTTAGATGTCAATTATTCATATTCTGAAGAACTCACTTGGTGGTATAACCTTGCCTCCCACCTTGAATTGATTTGACTTTTCCTCTTATGCAGACATGTATTAGACTGTCTACTGGCTTCATATTAAAACTGAGTACATTGGATTCTTGCTTCTCCATTCTTGTGATGTTTTACTAAGAGGAATGTGTACTAACTCAATCCAGGTTAATACAAAAGAAGTAAAGTCTCCGTCTTTTAATGGCTGCATAGTATTCCATGGCATACATATATGACAGGTTGTTAATCCATTCCTGGGTAGGTAGACATTTAGGCTATTTCCATATTTTGGTGACTGTAAATTGAACTGCATGTATCCAGAAAAAAACATCATTTTATCATAAGGACATTTGCTCTAGACTGTTTATTGCAGCTTAATTTACAATCTATTTTTCTTTTATTATCCCAGCTATGCTGTCTTTTGCTGCATATTCAACTTAAAAGTGACTTTTGGTTTATATTTGTGTTTTTACTTAGATTTCTCTTATACCCAGGCCTCTTCATTCATAATATCACCTTTCCAGCCTCCCCAGCCACCTGAGCTTCCACTTTTCAACTACTAATACACTCAGGAAAAGAGTTTCCCTTGAATGGGTTGTAGAAAAGTCCTTTGTATTATGGCGAAACTTCCACCACCATAAAAATGTCCCCAGCATCTCCTTTGTAAAACTGCTTCCACAGTTACTGTCTTCCAGATTCTGGGGACCTGAGTCAGCCTGTTCTGATAGTCAAGTTAACATTTTTTTCAGACCCATCATCTTTAGCTTACTCTGAAGCACAGACATTTTAGGGTAATAAAGCTATAAAGCTACCTTGTTTCTGGTCTCCTCAGACTGAGGACTTCCCTTCCCTAGGCCTCATAGCTAGCCTCTTACATCTTTCCACTAAAAACAAACAAAAAAGGTATATATGGAAATAAACTAAGTCAAAAAGCCTTCCTGTTATCATGACAGCATTAAATTTCAATGTGGAAAAGTGGCCTCCTCTTCCCACCAAGCAAACGTTTGTCAGGTTTTGAACTATGAAGAAAAAAAAAAATAAACATCTGAACTGAAATAGTTTGAATATTTTTTTTCTGCATGTTTATTTGAGTCCAGAGAAGTTCAATTACCAGAAATTTCATGAGTCAGTCTTTTGGATAGTTTCAATCCAAGCTGGATTAATGCACTATTTCAAATGGTCTGCTAATCCTACTGCTCTTTCAAAGTAAGTCTGATTTTTCTCATGAAAAAACAGCATATTTCTACCAAAGTAAAACTTAGAGAGGGGATCATCTTCAAAAATTATACAGTGCAAAACACAGTGTGAACAGCCTCTATAGAAGGCTGGGGGCTACACTAGAGTCTTCCTAGAAAGTTAAACACTTTATTCCAAGGGCAAAAGGCAGAAAAGTGCACATTGTGATGGCCACAGGCCTCGTCTGGCCACTATGTCTGCAAGATGGCCAGCTAGACTGTCGGCTAAGTGGGCGGGGCTGCAGGCCAGCATGGGGGCAGTGGGAAAGGGACAGGGAGGAGGAAGGGCTGGGATTACTCATCTTGGCTCGCCTGGGACTGTCAGGATTTTAGCATCAAAATCCCCACATCCCACAGAACACTGCAGTCCCAGAAGCTCTAATCTCAGCAGAAGGCTGAAGGTACACTTAAGCTGAAATTGAGCTCTCTGAGAAGAGATGGGTACAGGGACTAGCAAAGGAGTAGGCAGGGTCAAGGAGAATCATCTCTGTGAGGGTGGAGCACTTCTACTAATCTAAGCCTGAAGGGGCCAGAAGGGATGACTTCCAGACCCCACAGAGAGCTAATGGGAGGGGCCTCCCTGCAAGGACCTGTGACCCCCAGTAAAAGGAGAGAGATACCTCCTCCAGAGACGTACTTGCCTGCCTTGCTCTGAGCTCTCATCTCAATCCCGTACTGGCTAATCCATCAAATGGCAAAGCACAGCCCATGGACCATATCCAGCCCACTGTCTGTTTTGGTAATAAAGTTTTATTGGAAGATAAACAACCACGCTTACCAGCTTGTTATTGTCTTGTCTGTCGCCCTATTGTGACACAGTTGAGCAGTCATTACAGAGAGTGGACAGTCTGTAAAGTCTAAAATATCATCTGCCCTTTAAGAAAAATTTGCAGATCCCTGGGCTACACTACTGGAAAGAAAAGGCAGGGGACCTCCACATACGGCCAGGGCAAGGTGAAGAAAGGTAACAAGTGCACCTGGATGGCCCAGCCCCTCACACTGCTCACCTGTATCATCAGTCACAGAACTGGAGAACTACGGGGAAAACCTTGGACAAAAAGCTGAAAACAGGGGTGACCATGATGGCCCGGACTGGGAGCGAAACCATAAGCTTCTTAAAGAGCAACCTTCCTGTGCACCAGCCAGTTTTGAATTAGGCTCATGCAGAGAAGGCACAATAGTGGAAAGATGAAATGTGAACAGCCCAGAGGCACTTGGCATCTTCATGGTATTATTTTGGTGAATTTTCTATGAGTTTAATACTTTCTAAAACTTGTTCAACCTCCAAAGGAAATACTTTAATGAATAGGAAATATGTAGAGGTTTTGTTTATACTTTAGGACAGAGAGCAAATGAAATGCCTCATAATAATTTCCAACACTCATGTGGGAAATACTGAGGACCTTCCACCTGCCCTTCCTAACATTAGACCCCAGTGACAACATAATAAACAGGATCAATACATTCTTCTGCCATATAAACACATCCTCCTTCTAACGGAGGAGACAGCAAGCAACAAGCAGAAAATAAGCATAAAGGATAATTTAAGAAAAAATTCTATCAAAAATTTGAACTGAGTGGTGGGACAGGGAGAGCACATGAAGAAGAGTGATGAAAATGGTCAAGGTAAACTCAGGGGAAGAGCATTCCAGGCAGAGGTGCAGGAGGCCCAAAGGTGAGGCCTTGCTGCAGGCAAGGTGAGGAGAGGGGCATCAGGGTTGCTGGCAGGCAGCACTGTGAACGAAGCCAGAAGAGTTAGGAGAGGCCCTGTAGTTTCTGATGCTGTGCAGAAAGAGCTAACATAGCAGACGGGAGACTGTAGCATTGGCTCGCAGGGTCAGCCCCTGGCTGCCATCTGAGAACTTGGATTCCCACCATTCTAACTGATAAGAATATGTGCTTAATGTTTGTACATTTGGTTTATGCCAAACACCTGTTTTCCTTCTGGGAGTCAGAAATGCTGCCATGTGTTGGGCAGACGATGCTTATGTGACCAGCCTCCATTAAAAACCCAGGGCACAGAGCCTCTAGTGAGCTGCCCGGATAGGGAACATTTCACACATGTTATTGTAGTTGTTACTGGGGGAATTAAGCACATTCTGTGTGACCCCACTGGGAGGGGACCTTGGGAAGCTTCTGGCTGGTTTCTTCCAGACTTCACCCACAGACAAAACAGCTGACAGCCAAGAATCTTATATCCTGCAAGATGAAGTTGCATGAATGCTGGAGAAATAAAGACTTTTCCAGATAAGCAAACCAATAAGGAAATTTATCGCTACTAGACCTGCCCCTATAGGAAATACTCAAAACTTCCCATGTTGCTTCATGTCCTTTCATGGTGACAAGTCACAGCCATGAGTCCTCCTATGGAACCACCAGCCCTGGTGGAGGTCTAGGGAACTTCTTAACACAGACTGTGTGTCTTATTTCATTAATCTACTCTGTGCTAGAAGCCACAGGAAGCACTTTACATGGAGTTTTTCATGCATCCAATCCTCACAACAAGTTTCCAAGGTAGGCAACCTCTCTCCGCATCCTCACTACCACTCTTTTACAGATGAAGAAAGTAAGACTCAGTTATAGCCCCTGACCCCAGGTCACGCAGAGGAGCCTGACAAACAATCCAGGTGGTCTAACTTCCATGTCTAGAACTCACCCTCTGGGTTCCCCCACAGTGCCCACACAGCCTGGAGAAATGCAAGGACATTTTCTGCATATTTGTTTGGCTTCTACATCGATGGGTTGCCCATTTTAAGACTTTAATCTATTTTATCATGAAATGCTCCAGCAAAGCTCACTCAAGCTCCACCTCTTAATCTGGATAGTGAATTTGAATCTTTGTTATAAGAAAGACTATTAAGATTTGGCAATAAGATTCTTCAAGGGTGATAAATATCCCTCTAAAGGGAGTGCATATCCATCGACTGAATAATTTTGTCCTAAAAATGAAAGTCACACTTGGAGAACGAAAGGGCGGGTTATGAAAATGCAAATTAGAATGACTTTATTGGCTGAATTGAATTCTGCAGGTCTGTTCACAAAGCAGTCTGAACTGTGTAGGCCCCTACTACGCCTAGCCCAGGTGCTTTATGAAATGCAGGAGCTGGGCATTAGTGAGCTCATAATGGCCTGTGATGTCTGCTGTCAAGATGCTATATTTCCATTATTCTGGACTGTATTTGTGTTCTTTGAAAATAAAACTCTCTTTAGGCCTGACCTCTTTTCTCATCAATATTTCTCAAAGTGACTTACATATACCACTGTGGTATGTGTATAATAATTTTAGGCAATATAGTCAGATGCATACTTTTACTGTTAATAATTATGCCTTATGTTAATGCTTATCACCTATTTATAGTAAGCAGTTCTGATTTTCTATTTATGGAAATGATAGAAAATTTCCTTTCTAAATATCTTTGTGCAAACTTGTAAAGTGATTTAAATGAAGATTAGTGAAGATTAAAGAAGACATGTTCTATTAAAAATCATATAAAATTTTTTTTATTAAATCATAGCTGTATACATTAGTGCAATCATGAGGTACAGTGTGCGGGCTTCATATACAATCTGAAATATTTTGATACAACTGTTCGACATAACCTTCATGGGATTTTCTCATTTATTGTGTGAAAACATTTGTGTTCTGCATATATTAGGTTTCTCCTGTCCCTTCTAAGATGCACCGTAAGTGTGATCCCATCATTTACCCTCTCTACACACACCCTCCTCCTGCCCTTCCTCCCTCACTCCTTTCCCCGTCTTCTTGTGCTATAATTGGGTTGTAGCCTTCATATGAAAGCTATAAATTAGCTTCATAGTAGGGTTAAATCCATACATTGGATACTTCTTCTTCCATTCTTGAGATACTTTGCTAGGAAGAATATGTGCCAGCTCAAAACTCTTTTTTATGAGCCAACTTCTCCAGAAAAACTTGCCTGATTCAAGGTCTCAATAAGGTACCACTATTTCTGTTCTTCCAAAATGCTTGCATAATCTCTATCATAGACTTCTCACATGGTAATGCAGTAGTCAGTTTACATGTCTAGATGTTACAAACTCCTGATCCTCCCCAGAGAGTCATTAAACCCTGATTTTTCTATAAGGCAGGAACACCTCTTTCCTCTCTAAATCCTCACAAAAGCACATAATCTGGCACAGAAAAGTCACTTGATAAATAAGTGGGGCATAGAACTAGCTAGAATTTAAAGCCCTGGTCCCTAGATACAGACTTTAAAACTAAAAATACTTTATATATTGAAAAACTAATTTATCAGCAAAATTTTTTCAAACATTTTATTTTGCAGTTAGTTTCTTCAGAAGGAGAGAGAAGAGAGAGAGAAGGAGGGAGGGATGGAAAGAGAGAGAGAGAATTTATTCCCAAGAATTTTTTTTTTAAATTTAAGTCATTTTGTTTCAATGTCTTTGATGTTTTCTTTAAACTTGGCAGAGAGCTTTACAAGCTTCCTGCAATTAAGCAGTTCTTTTTAAAGAGCTAAGTTTTTATTTCACTGACCTCAAGCAGTTCTAGCCCATTGAGTTAGGGAGAGGAGATTATAAAGAAATATAAAGTAAATTAAAAAGAGATGAAAGGAAAGCAGAGATATAAAACATTCTTCAAGAGTGTAAGAACAGTCAGTGTCAATATACTTTTATTAAGCACCTGCTCTAAACTGTATACTGGATTTGACACCTAATGTTATTTGATGTATGGTTCCTGAATCTAAAAAGTTAGAATCCTAGCTTGAGAATAAAAGATGGAAAGTATTTTCATTTCTACTCACAAGCTATGCCTGTAAGGTCTAGGAATAGAAGAAACTCTATAGGAAATTTACTTCTTTGTTCATTCAACTCCTAGCTTAATAGATGCCTACCAATATAAAGGTTATAGTTATTATTCTTGCCCTGCCATTTAATAAGTATATAGCCTAAGGAAGTCACTTAACTACCCTGACTTTCAGTCTTTCAGTGGTAATACCACCACACAGAATGATTGTAAAGATTGAATAAAAAGAAAAGTATATAGAAATGCCCAGTATGTGGTAGGCAATAATTTAATTTTTATATAGTTTTTTTATCTTTGAGCTGGATAATAATACACTTTTTAAAATTATTAGAAACACTCAAAAATTTTAAGAATTGAAATATTCTTTCATGTTCTCACATAATTAAAAGTAGTTTTTTGCCTGAGTGGTATCATCAATGCCATGAAACCACAAGATGTTGTGGAGTTTCTTTTCACTCAGAAAACCTGGAATGGAACAATGACTTCTCAAGGTCCAGCTCAGCCCCAGGTGGCTGTGATGGAGGGCTAGGCTTTCTCTCGGTGGAGAGCTAGGCTTTCTCTCAGTTCTATTTTTATAATACCATGATCATCACATCTGTGACACACAGGATTCCCATTGTCCTGAAAACAATTACCAAAATAAAAATTCATCTGACTTTTTGTTCTCCCATTGCTCAGTTTGCCTAGGACATGGATAAGGAACAAAGGGGAGTTGGCTGGGAAGGAAGTCTCTTTTCCAAAATCTACGGAAGGGAACCGAATCCTACACAGGGATGCTCTTCCACGTGACATGGAGCAACACCAGCTGAGGGCGGGAAGGGAATCAAGGTTCAGGCAGCTGCCCGCCTTGAGGTTAGCTAATATATCTTAAGTGCACGTACATGGATGTAAGTACAGATTCATGTAAAACCACAGAGGCACCCTAACCAACAATCATGCTGATGAACTGACAATGCCCGTGCACATTCAAAGACATGGTTAGAGATGGTAAAGCTATGAGTGAGTGACTAAGAGACTTGGTAGGTAAGCAAGAGAAAGCAGAGGTGACTAAATTCGATTATAGATAGAAGAAGGGAATGTGAATGGGCCCCACAAAGATCAAAGGAAATACTAATGGACAGTATAGGTCAGTATAAAACAGGAACACAGCAAGTTGTCAGACCCAGAGGGTTCATGTCCCATTTGGTGAGTGAGGAGTCTAAATTTATCTGTACTATTTGGAGCCATCAACACAGTCATGTTTAGCCTTGCCCAGGTGCTGGCTGTTTAATATCAATTGAAATATTTAATTTGAAAAGACTAAATTTGATAATTATTTAGTTTGTTAGGAAAATGAAGAAATACTTCTTTCCCACAGAAGATAATTCTGTGCCTAATGGCAAATGCTTCAAGCCTTTAAATGATGGTGTCTTGAAGGTAATAATCATATTCATCTCCCAAGTGCTTCTTTTGCCATGTGGTACCCCCATAGGCTAGAGGACCCTGCACTCAATAGCTCTGTATATCATGTGACTGGGTTTTTAATATCCATTTGACATAGATGAAATCCCAATTCAAAGTTCGCTAGAACTCCATGTACAAAAGTCTACCATCTCACCACTGGAGATGTAAAGTATTCTTTACAGTGAATACTTTTAACTTATGGAATTAAATGATTTAAGCTTTTTAGCACATAGATGTTTCAAGGCAAAATATACATGTACAAAAGGCAGATCTTTAAATTGTTCTCAATTTAAAAGAATTACTTTTGGGTTAAAAAAGAATGACTTGCTGTTGTCAACACACACACATACTCAAACACATACCCACAGGAGATGATATTTAATCTGGACAACAAAGAATTCAAAGCTGCACTGTCCTTGATGGATCATTCTACAGCTGATACATGGTTGGAGCAGAGAGGACTCCTTCCAAATCACCATGAGTTTAGGGATTTTCTTAAGGTAAATACAGTGGCCTGAGAGGAAGCTCTGGCAAGTGATCTGGTCTCATGAGAACTAACCCCACCTATGTGGAAAATTCTTCAACCAGCCTGTACTGATTGAAACCAGTGGAACAGTGAGGGCAGCATGAGGAATTATCCTCATCCCTGAGGTTGGCCTCATGCATCCCCAAGGCTGTGGTTCTGGGAGTTGGCAACCGAGGGCCTGGGGAGATCATATTTTACAACTCATTCCTGTCCTCCTGGAGCCTGAGGTGACTGCAGTAGTGATACCTCCCCTTAATACACGTGACCCTGACCAACAATGGCATCACCAGAATGCCTGGGGGTAGAAGTATTTCATGAGTGCAAACTTTGTTGGGTGAGGTGATGGTCACTTCACCTTCAGTATATCAGCGAACAAACATTCCAGCAAATGGGCGTTCTGATATTGATTTTATATGAGGGCAGATTGAGGCCTAGAATGGCTTAATAACAGACAAATCCATCATGATTGTAAGTGGCAGGACCAGAATTCAACCCCCCTCAAGACAACCCTTAAGTCACAGCAATTTATCTTGCAAGGTCTTAACTGTTAAATTCATGAGAAAGACGGTCTGAGTGCAGCCTGGAGAGTGACCCTCACTGCACTCCACCCTGGGGACCACCTGAGGGTGAGTCTGAGCAGAGCCGGGTTCAGGGCACACACAGGACATCCATTTCCCTGACAGATGGCAGCCTTTCTAAATCTTCCTTCTAAGGATTCTGCAGACAGGCGTGTAGACTTTCACCAGGCAGGAAAAGTCGTGGCATAACCTGAGGCGGCATCTGTTTTCTGGCAAACCTTCTTTCTCACCAAGTAGAAGGTGAGAAGAATGTTCTCTCATTTCTCTTTCCAGGAGGATCGAGGGCCAACTTCCTGGCTCGGAAACAAGGCAGCTTTTCTCTACAACTCCTGTCTCTGCACAACTCGCTGTGTCTGCTTACCACACATATCTTTCTTCCAAGTGATATAACTTGAGAAGAGAGCAAGTGGATCATTTCTGAAGTCAGAGCAGCGCTTTCAGAATTACCACTCCATTAAAGTGATACGTATTTTTTTCAGTTTCAATATTTTTAAAATAGTTTCATGGGAGGTCACTGAGAAGCAACTGAGAAAGGGGCATTAGATACGACTTCTGACTGTATTTTTGGCAATGGTGACACTGCAAATTTTCCATTCCGTTGGTTTCACTCCCTGGAATGTGTAATGTTGCTTAGCTGAGTCCTGTGTCCAGAATCAGAGATAAAATACAGTCAGGGCTATTCTGGGCAGAGTGGCCAGTGGGTTGCCGCTACAAAAGAAGATAAAGTTGGTGACCAGAGACATGTTCTCCCAGGTATGAGGATGGCTGTAAGACAGACCAAACACATTACTTTCCATGAAACCTCCCTATAATCAAAAACATGGATAGCCAGATAGCTTTAGGAGGGCTGTCAGGGCAGTTTTTCCTCTATAAAGTTATCCAGCTTTTTTATAACCTTTGATTTCTCCAATAATATAACTGGAAAGACACAGACAAATAAAAACACCCAATAAACACACTTCCAGAATGATACGAAGGTAAATTCACATGCTAATAAGATCTCACATTTGTCTTTACATTTTGCTTTAATGGATTGAAGACACTGGAAGGAAAGCAATGAGATAATCATTTCGGTCGCTGCAGAGTGGGAGGGGACTTCGTTTCTTCCAATTTGATGTAAAAGCTTTGAAGGAAGGAACTGTGTTACTCCTCTTCCTGTCTTTAGCAGTACCTGGCACGCTTCTTGTTTTGACAAGCATTTAAAACACTTGCCGAATTTATAGAATTAAATGGCTACAAGTCACACAGCCAGACCCAGACAAATGGAGCCGGGGATTCAGGTGTGTTAAAACACTTCACAGTCAAAACAAAATTTTTAAAAGCACACCTATATCTTGAATAAGCTAGGCAGATTGTAAAATCTCACAACGTATCTTTTGATGAGGAGGACTTCATTTCTGCTTCCTGAACTTCAGGATGTCCTCAACTGCTCTTTCACATGACAAATTACCCTCTGTACCATACCAGTGATCTAATGACAAAGGTGTAGTAATTTTTAAAGAACCATAGCTATGTAGATATCATTTTTTTCAACTTGATTGAGGTATGGTGGGCAAACAGAAGTGTATACATATATAGACACAATATGATGTTTTGATATACATTTACATTGTGAAATGATTGCCACCACCAATCTAAATAACAGTCATCACCTCACATAGTTGCCTTTATGTGTTTTTTGTGATAAGAGCATTTATGATCAACAATTAGCAAATTGTAATTGTACCATAGTGCATTTTTAATCATAGTCACTTCGTTGTACATGGTATCCTGAGAACCTAGTCATTCTATATAACTGAAATTTTGTACCGTTTGGCCAACATCTCCCCATTTCCCCCACATCTCACTGCTGAAAATCTTCATTCTACTTTCTGATTCTATGAGTTCAATTTTTTTAGATTTTATATGAGTGAGCTCATGAATCATTTACCTTTTAGTGCCTGAGACTTGTTTAACTCAGCCTAAGGTCCTCTACTTCATCCAGATTGTCACAAATGACATGATTTTCTTTCTTTTAAAGGTTATATAATATTTCATCACGTACATGTGTGTATATGTATGTGTGTGTGCATATTTATTTGTTTAATAAAGAAAACGTAATATATATGCCCATTCAGCTATCCATATGTATCCAGCCCTAGGAATAATCATGATTCAATAGGATTTGTCAAAATTCCTTTGACTATTCAGGCTTCCTGCATCACCTCGTAGTCAATGTGTGAATAGTTAGTCTCTTGAATTTTCAGAATATCACAGAAACTTAAAGTAAATACCGGAGACAAATTAGAGAGTAATGTGGAGAAACTGAACACTGAATGTCATAGAAATAAAAGGAAGAACAAGTTTATAAAGAAAGCAAGACAAAAGTTTCCAGTGAGTAAGCGATCTGAGGATGGGTGATTGAGATAGAACTGGAGCTGTGTCCCCAACGCTGACCTCGGGCAGGTCCTGGTCTGTGGGCTGTTAGCAACGGGGCTGCACAGTAGGAGCTGAGAGGCGTGGGGAGGAAGCAAGGGAAGCTTTGTCTGCGTTTACAGCTGCTCTCCGTTGCCCAAACCAGAACCTGCACTCCGTCTCCTGTCACATCAGCATGAGAGTCTCACAGGAGAGCAGACCCTACCATAACCTGCACCTGTGAGGGATCCAGGCTGCGAGCACCTTGTGAGACTCTGACACCCCTCCCACCGCCATCTGTGAAAACGTCGTCTTCCATGAAACAGGCCCCTGGTGCCAAAAAGGTTGGTGACCACTGGACTAGACAATTGATGAGAATAGTGTTAGAAAATTTAAAGAGGAAGGTTAATAGGGAAAGCTAAATTAAAAAATTAAGGCTTAATAGTTGGGTGTTGTGGCAGGTGCCTGTAGTCCCAGCTACTCGGGGAGGCTGAGGCAAGAGAATCGTCTAAGTCCAGGAGTTGGAGGTTGCTGTGAGCTGTGTGATGCCAGGGCACTCTACCGAGGGTCATAAAGTGAGACTCTGTCTCTACAAAAAAATAAAAAATGAAATAAGGCTTGAATGGTAAAATGCATTATACTTACTTTTGTAAATAGTTCTTTCTTGTTTCTATTTTTATTAATTTTAATTAAAATCACAACTGTATACGTTTATGGGCTACAATGTGATGATTTGGTAAACAGTGTGGAATTCTTAAATCAAGCTGAATAGCATAGCCATCACCTCACTTACTTACGTTTCATGGTAAGACATTGAATAATTCAATTAAAGACCCTTAGGCTATATTAAAGACGTAGAGAACAGAGACAAAGAAACAAGTGAGAGAGATAGTCAGGGGTAGAACTAGGACTTGAACCAGGGTTCCTTCAGCAGAGATTTGCTATGCAGTCACCTGAAAGGGAGTGGCAGTTGAAGGGCAAAGATAGGCAGCAAATTGACACATGTTTTGAGGCTCAGGAGAGAAGGACAAATAGTGGCAGTGGTTGACTTTGGAATGAGAGCCCCGTTGTTTGGTAAGAAAGGACAGGAGGAAAGAGCTTGCTAGAGGTTGCTGAACTGTTCTCTGTCCTTCTCCCCTGGATACTTTTTGATAAATTATTTGAGATCTATGCGACACTGACTTAATAGAAGTTTATCCTGTTCTTTAACCAGCCTCTAATTTTTCAGACTTATCTGAAACTAAAAGCTTTTTTGAGATGGCCCCATCGTATAATTAAGTGAGAATGGAACCGTGATCTTACGTTCTGGGCAATCATCCAGTGTTCTAGGGGATATGACAGACCTGAAAGCAAAGTATTTTTTGTCTGTGAAAAAATTAGATTATGGTCTGGCAAGTCAATGACTGAGTCCCATCTTGAAAAGGTTCTCAGATTCCCTGCTGAGAACAGAAGTCACAATGCTCGGTGCCTCCAGCTTGGTACTGTAGGGTCACTCAACTGTCGTGTGCATTTGCGTGACATCTTGGCACCGTCAGGAAGGCTCATGTGCAGGTGAGAGAAATAGATCGGTCTTCACAGCTTCTGAAATATCATTGGATGTTAAGAATGTTATTAATGGCCTTTACACACAGCATCATGACTAGAATCAGCTTTAAAACTATGAGCAGAAGAGAAATTGAATTCACCACTTTTGTTTTATTTTCCTTATCCAAGGAATAAGACAATAATAATAATATCTACTTTCTAGTGTCATGGGGTAAATTAAATAATATTTACAAACTAATAGCCGAGTGTGTGCTTATAATTTTGTTATCATTGTTTGAACATCTTTATGTTCTGTACTCTCTGTGAGAAATAAATAAACTGTCCATTTATTAAGGACCTACTGTGAGCCATATGAATTATTATACTTCAAACCATTTAATCATCTCAATCGTGTGTCAGGTAGGGACTCTGATTCTCATCTAACAGATGCAGAAAGTGAGACTCAGAACTCCACATTTAACTTGTCGTGAAGTTGCACAGTTAATAGCAAGCAGATACAAGACCGAGAATCACGTCTTTATCCATTTTGGATAAATTACATGAATTATTCTTCCCATTTGGAAATCAGCTTGTAGGACTGAAGTAGAAATAGGTTCATATGTGTCCATATTGATTTAGCAAGCCTTCCTTAAGTATCCACTTCCATTGCCAGAAACATTACCAAAAAAATCCAGTAAACTATGGCTTGATCTCTGACCTCTAAATCCGCATAATCTGGGGAATAAATACTATCCCTGAGCTTCCACAGAGAGACTTCTTCTTCCTGGGGAGGAAGGAGGTACTTACACAAGCCCAAGCAAATGGAAGCTGTCACCTGCACAGCCAAATCAGCCTGTCACCCAGCCAGAGTCAGACGCTGATTGCACAGCTGACATCTGTATCTCATATTAATCACAGTGTCCCGGCTTGGCCAGAGGCACAAAGACTCACACAGGGAAGCAGCAAATAACCCAGCTCCTCTGTGGCCCTTCTGTCTGTGTATAAGGAACGCATCAGCATAAGCATTACTAAACTTTTACATCCAGGGAAAAAAAGGCCACCAGCAGAAGAATCAAGGGCAATTACCTAATGTTAGATGTGGTCAACATTCTCATTCAACGCAGAATTTTGTCCTGAAAAGCATGCATGTGCTGTATTTGTAAAGTATTACCTCAAATTTCTTCAACACAGAAGAGCAATTCCCTTGAGTTTTTTTGGAGAACTTTAAGTATTATACTGAAGCCTTGAATATGTTAATAACATAGGGCAAATTGAGTTGAAAATACATTTTGCTTTGGACAAAAATAAGCCATTTGTTAGGGTTCTCCTCACTTCATTTTTGACACTCTTGATTCCTAGACAGGGCTTCAGTCCTCAGAGGTCAAATCCCATCCCCTTTACATCTTCCTTAAATGTAAAGTTTCCAGTAAGCTCTAAACATGCAAATCCTTCTTCCTCCCTGGGCATTACCCTGCCTGCTCTGACTTTCAGATGATTGGTTTCCAAGTGTGCATCAGAGAACCTAGTGGAGGGTCAGTAGAAAGACTTTTTAACAGAATAAGAAAGTAACGTTTATAAATATTATGTGGCGAGTGTATTTATATATGTAATAACCTTTAAGTATATGTACGTTTGTGTGTGGGTCTATGTATCTATATATCTTGTGTATCCATCTATCTCTCAGAAGAGAGAGAGAGGAAAAGATGGTGCCATTATTGCAATGTGGGCCATATAGCCATGCGTCACTATAGAAAGTGAAATATCTTCAGGGAAGTTTGAATGTAACAATGAGCATTTGTTCTCGGTGGATTGAAACACTGAAGTTTCTGTATGTCTGAAAAAGTGGGTTTTCACATCAGACTACCTAATTCACTTTGATTTACCCTTATAAAATGAGGAGAGCTCTAAGGAACTTTCTGTAAAACAGTCTGACCCTAATTTAATAATGCTAGAAAAAATGAACAAGGAAATGGCTGAGCGGACACTTCTGCTTCAGTACATCCTTGCAACATCTCTGTCTACAATGGGGAGACAAAAATAATTACTAACAGTGTCATGCTGTTCAGCAGATAATAGGAAAATTAAGCACATTCTACACTTGTAAAGGAGAGATTTTAATGACAGTTAATAGAGAAACTTATTTTTAAAGAAACTTATACTATGGAGAGAAGAATTTTAAAAATGGATATTCTGAAATATGATTTTCTTTGTTGGTTTTAAGCAAATCCAATAAAGGTCTATTTGGATCCTTTGATAACTTAGAAACATAACATAAAACAGTTATAAAAAGCTCAGTTTTTATCCAACATAAAAATGTTGTATATAAATATCGGAGTCACTTGTTTAAAATATCAAAGTTCAATTTGCTCCTGTATATTCAAAGGAAAAATGTGTTCACATCAGGGGAGGTACAGAACAATAGTTACTGTGTCTCGTGCAGGTGTATGAATGGAGACGTGTATAAAGTAGAGAGGGGACGCAGAACTGATCAGATCTGTCTCAGGAGCATGCGAGGGTGGAGGATTAAAACAGGATTCACTTGTCCTAAACTGGCTCTTCAGGGAGGAATCAAGGAGTTGATGAAGAAGTTACTTCAGAGACGATAATACTTGGCCCGGCCATGACGCATTCAGTAGAGTGATGTGAGAGTGAAACTGACGCGGACTCTCTTCTTGCCCGAACTCTACTCAGGCCTCTGTAAGCTTTTCACCTAGTCCTCAGCTTTTGGATGTCCATGCTTGCTTCTTCATTGTTGAATTTTAGTAAGAATCCTGCTAAGTCAATTTAACCAGAACCCTCCATATCTGATCACTCTCATTATCTAACCAGGTTGCTCCTCCTTTACCACCGCAAGGTAAAGTCTGACGACATGACTCTGCTTTCTTTAAGAATCCTGCCAAGTCAGTTGAGCCAGAATCCCCCCTCATCCCTGGTGTTTCCTCTGAATGACTTTCCATCCACTCAGCCTCACAATGCTCTTTGGCGATAAATCCCCTCTTGCCCATTCTGTATTCAGAATTGAGCCAGTTCTGCCCTGAAGTCCCTGCTTCCCTATGGCCGTAATCTTGAATAAAATCTGTTTTCACCACTTTACTCCCTGGTTCTGGGTCCTTTGACAAGCACTGCTGAAATGAAGCTTGCAAGTTGTAGGCAAAGATTAGGATTGAAGTTAGAGAAGTAGTCAGGGTTAATCAACTGTGCTGTTCTTACCAATAAGGCCTGTCAGGGTTACAGGACACTGCCTACTAAGCACAGTATCATAGTCAGATTAAAAATATAGAAAGATCTCCTAGGCTGTAAAATAGAGAGTTTTATTTAAGGGGCTAACTGGTTTGGAAGCAAAGAGTCCAGTAAGGAGATACTTAAAATAAGATAAGATATTAGATGTAGATATTAAGATATTATCTTAAAATAAGATAAGATATTAGATGTAGAACTTACAAAAACAACTAGAAGCAATGGGAAGAGATAAAAGAGACAAAAAGGAAAATAACAAACAAATAAATTTTTTTAATATACTCTACACTTGGCTGAGGCAAGGAAGAAAGGTCTGGGGCTAACAAATTTACCTGGAAGATTCAGAGTCATTCAGTTTAGGCACCCTCATTAAAGATTTAGAAGGGAAGGCATTTGGTTCCAGTTATATGATTCAAAGATGCCCTAGGAGAGCATAGCTCATCCGGTCTCAGAATTATTTTCTACACGTTTCAAGTAGAGTTTCTAAAAATCTATCCCATGTCTAATTCCTGGTAATATAGTGATCATTAAAGATGCAGAGACAGTGGTACCAGGTAAGACAGAGTACCGCTAAAGCTTATTTACATGAAAATCTAAATATGTCTAGACAAGAGAATTGGTCTAAATATTTTCTAAATTATCACATAACACGGATGTGGAAACACTCCATGGAAACGCTGGAGAACAATTTGTAGTAGCACTTAGCTGCTGGTTACAGTGGCATATGCCAGGCTGCAAATGGCCAGTCAGTCATGTTGCCATGGACCAATCTGTGCGCCATGAGCAGGACAGCTCATTGACACTAAGGATAGAAAATTACTCTGTCAGTGGGTAGACTGTGCTGGAAAGGTATCATGACTTTTATGAAATGAAGGTCACTTGCTAGAGAAAAGGAAACACTCATATAGACAGGTTGATAAATTTGAAAATATAAGGCATAAATTTGAATATGACAGGCGGGGTGAGAATTTCTTTAGAGGACCTATTATATCATTTTTACCTAAGTTTTTCCAGTTGTACAAAAATCTACATGCCTGGATGGACTTAAGTCTAGGTTCCTGCAAAATTGCTTTCTATTAAAGTATTGTACAAAGTGATATGTTTTTGGCATTTTAGAGAAGTATATTAAAAATTCCTATATTCATTTGACAGTTGTTAAGAAAATGCACGTGTTATGTTCAAGTCACTATAAATTTGGAATTTTATGTAATATTTTCTATTTTTATGGAAATTTTCTTTGTCAATATGAAATCATGATAGATTGACAGACATGTAGTACATTCGTCAGCTGTATTTATATGACATATTTGTAGTAGTTAAAGGATTTTCCAAGATCCATGCTGTAAAATCTCACATATTTTGTTATTTATATTTTATAGGCCCAATTTTTTAATGATGATGCTATTTTGAATGAAAGACATCTATAATTGGGAAAAATCTGGAAGCCCAGGATAAAAAATGACTTTGATGGAATTTTTATTTTAATTTATGTGCTTTCCACTAGGAAGTAAAAGGCCATGTGGGACTATGAGTAGGACATAGTTCTGACTTTCACTGTCTAATAATGTTGACTAGTGATTGGAACGCAATACAGTAGGTGACCCAATATGGCCCTTAAGAGTGGAGAGTAAGAAAGGACCAAGCAAAAACAGTGTCTGAGAAAGTCTTCAGGGAGAATCAATGGGAATTAACTTCTTCTAGCAGATTATACACATGCAAGCGTATATAATAACAAGATTCATTCACCTTCTCTGTTTATTTACAAACAAAATTCTTTGACTTTGAAAGATGAGAAGAGCTCGTTATGTGGACAGAGAATAGAATTGCAGGATGATGAAATACTTCATGAAAAAACAAATGAAACAGCCATAATGAAAGCTTTATTTGACCATTCAGGGCACGTGGTGAGGCAGCAAGATGAAAAAGCTGGGTTATCACATCAGACCATGCACCACAGGAAGAGTAACCCCCAGCAGGATTGGGACAGGTCTTGTATGTCGGGCTGAAGAAGTGGAATCTGCTTTTCTTGACAAAAAGGAGCAACGAAAAGTTTTCGTGCAGAAAATGATGTAATCGTAATGATCAATCTAACATCAGTGTATAAAAGACAAGAGGTATTGGTAATATAGAATCTCTGGAGAAGGCTGTTAACAAAGCTGAGGGTTCTTAACAACTCTATATTATTGCACTCATGCTTATGAAGCAGATATTGTTTATTGTTTTTGAAAATGGAGAAACCAGAGGTGAATTGGAGTAAACTGCCAGTGGTCATTAAGAAATTAAAGGCCACTCAGAGGTCAGCCACTAGAACCTACTATTTTGTTTTGTTTTGCTTTTTCCTAACAACTCTGATCTCTATTTTCCTATTAGCAGAAAGCAGAAAGATAGGAAACAAAAACTATTTATTGGCAAATTTGCCCTTCCCAAATGTTAGCAAATATTATTTAAAACTATTTATTCTAGTATCTCATACATTTTATGCTTCCAATAATTTATTTTAAAAATCACCAAGAATTAACCTCTTTTAGCAGATTATACATATGCAAGCGCATATAACAACAAGATTAATTCTGTCACCTTCTCTGTTCATTCATAAGCAAACCAAAACATTCAAGGGAAAACAAAAGTTATTTTCTTTTTTGTATAATACTTTAAGGAAATCATAAAAGTGCCTTTAAATGTCCAAAGGAACTAGACTTAATCCCATCTTCTCGATAGGGGGGCACCTGTCAATAGATATTCCGCAAAACCCCAAGTTGTATGAAAATTCCAAGCACAAGGAATCTAAGACAATCTGGGTTCTTTGAGGATCAGCCTTACGGGGTGCTCTTTTCCTGTCACCGTCATGTTAATGCTCTGCCTCTCATCCCAGGTAGAAATGCCCTTACTAACTGGGACCTCGAAGAAGTCAGGTGGCATTACATTTCTCCTTTGTGGATCAATGTTTGCACTTAGTTCATCAAAACCTGTTCTGAGGAGTAGGTATTTCCATCCATGTAAACGACTTTGTCTAATGTTCAGCCCAAAGCATATATTGAAACATCGTAGCTGTTATTGTAATCACTCATTTAAAAATCACAAAATCAGAGCGCTAAGGCACTTTGGCAATCATCTGAGCAACACTTGATTTAGGAATGTTAAAGAAAAAAAGAAAGAAAAGAAAAAAGGAAAACTGAGGTCCAGACAGAAAGTATTTGCCCAAGGTGACATAACTAATCCATCACAGAGCCAGAACTGTAACCCAGATCATTTAGATTCTGGTTTGGTTGTCCTTTCTGTTGTTAAGCACTCGCACTAACTTCAGTGCTGTAAGATATACCGTGAGTTGTTTTACAGCAGATGTGTGGCGGTTCTGTCTGGCATAAATATGTGTAGCAGAAACTCAAGCAATTTGGATGTGCCCAGGGGTATGAGCAGAATCAATAAGACTGAGCTGCATTCTTTGGCAGAGATTGAAGAATAAAGTACATTTAGAATGTGCACTGCTCTCTTTCACCTTTGTATTTTTGGGGATTTACAGATCTTCTTTCCACATAAGAAACTGATTTCTTTGAAAGACAGGTAGTGTGAGACACATGCCCTGAACTCCAGACTGAAAAGCAGCTGAAACAGCTGCTGCGGCCCAGCCCTGCCGGCAAGCACCCCCTTCATCTCCAGGCTGACAGAGAGCTGCTGGCTGCATCTCAACTGTCAGCTTCTTCACTCCTCTGGAATGAACAAATAGTCTGGTCTATGACAAACAAAAATGGCATAATCAGTAAAAATCCTGCCACTCATGCACACAGAGTAGCAGTTTATGGTAACCGAGAAGGGTCATCTATGAGATTGGCCCATATTTATTGTATTAAGTAATTCTGTGGATAATTGCCTGGCTCCTCTTCAGGAGAGGAAAATGTCCCCATCAGGACCCAGCTCTGGAAGTATTCACTTCAACATGAACAATTTTCAATGGAAGAAGTTTTAGCTCTTTAAACAATAGAAATACAAAAAGCTAAATAGTAATAATACTGTAAATGGAAGTGATGGCTTCACAATTTAATTGGTATTTGTTTTCTGCTTGAAAGGCCCTTACAAGTGATGAAGTTCCCTGGTTCTATATTTTTATTCCTATGTGCTACATTAGCCTACTGAATCAGATGATCTCTAATGTCTCTTTCATTGTACAATAAGGTAACTCTGAGCTTAACTGCTTAATGTTTAATTGTACGTAAATATCAAATTGTATTTCTCTATGATCATATGAAGAGTCCAGAATAGCCCTATTGGTCCAAGAAGAGTCTTTAAAATATATCTTATGTGCTCAGGAGATTTTTTTTAGAAGTATTAAAAACTTCTTAGCCTCCTGATACACTGAGAAAACAGAAGGTGTACCTAAGAGATGCAAATAAATATGAGAAGAAATTAAATAAAAACAAAAAAAAACCTTAGTTTGAAAACACTTTATGGCTTCCCTATTCTTATTTTTCTCTCTGTCTGTCATTCTCTCTGTCTGTCTGTCTGTCTCTCTCTATATATACACACACACACATATATATGTTACATATCTATACAGAAGGAGCCAAAACATGTACACATATTTTAAGAAAGGGAAAACTGTGTTAAATTTGTAATACTCATGTCGCATTTGACTTTTGTAATTACAAGACCAATTCAACATAACTTGTATTCATCTTTTATTATCAGTATATATGGAGTATTACATTTTTAATACAGTTTTTTCTTTTTTAAAATGTGTGTACATTTTAGCGCCCTTTGTGTTGACATATATATTTACCAATTTATGTGTCTATATAAAATAATATATATTTGATTTATTACATATACATACTATATATAAATAAAATCTGTGGAGAGGTAATATAATTTGCTTAGAACACACAGCTTTAGCCACAATTCAAAATTAGGTCTTCTGGTTTCATCTCATGGCCGCCAACATTGGTCTATGTCTGTCCCTTGATGAGGGGACTGGTATTCCCAACTAAATGCATACTTTTAATGAAGAACGATAATGTTAAAATTCTCTATATTCGATACTGCTATGTTCTGAATGTTTGGTCTTTCCAAAGTCCGTGTGTTGAAGTCCTAATCTCCAAGATAATGGTTTAGGTGATGGAGCCACTGGTAGATGATTAGATCATTACATCACTTTACAAGGGTTTAGGGCCCAGAGAGCTTCCTTGCCCCTTCCAACACACAAGAACACAGCAAAAAGATAGTCCTCTATTAACATAGAAGTGGGCCCTCACCAAATACTAAGCATTTCCCAGCCTCCACAACTGTAAGATACAAATTTGCCATTGTTTATAAGCCCCCTTATCTACAGTACTCTGTTTTGGCAGCCTGAAAAGACAAAGGCTGTGAATATAAATACAGTATGTAAATATAAATGCAAATAAATGCAGCAAAAGAATAAACATAGGTCTGGAATGAAAAACAGGAAATTTCAACACAGATATGGGAATGAGATTAGAAATGAAATAATGTGAGAATTAAATTCTTATCTGTATTTTTAAAAAGAAAATGTATACCAAATATGGAAAAATTTATTAAGAATTGGCCAAGCTGGCATGTGTTTTATTATATTATTCATAGGTTTTATTATATTATTCTGTGTGGTTTTATGTGTTTAATATAATTTACTAAGTGATATTAGTAAGTGACTGCATGCCTGTTTTACTGCTCCCCTGGCACTTGCAATCCCCTGCCCCCAGCAAAGCTGCACCACTGCTTATGCTTTGGTGAGCAGGTGTAAAAGGGCCAATTCTAACCACTTGGACATCCGGTATGGGGATATCTTTGTGAAGTTTTGTTTGGTCTATAGTTTATAGTTCAAGTTGCTTCAATGGAAAACAATTAAAATGATTAGAAGATAAAGTCACCGATAGATCTTAATCATGAGAGATTAAGGCAAATGGAGCATGAAATATTTAGTTATCCAATGATTTGGCTATTTCATGTATAAACTGTGCATTTGAAATAGGATAAAATTTTTCCATTAACAAATGATTATTGGTGGGGAATACATGAACATTTATTATATATGGTTTTTAATTGTCTATTTACTTCATTTTAATGAAGTGGTGTACCCTTCTCAATGCACAATGTGAGGAAATTAGGGCATTTGCCTTTCTAGCTATTCAAAGTTTTAGTTGGGAGAACTTATAATTTGAAAAAACATTGGAACTTAATTACCTCATTAAAGATTCTGTCTCCAAAAAAAAAATTGAAAATGCAAATCCTCCAAAGAGATCATATCTTTATCAAAACATTTTTTTCTGAGAATGGAGAAAATATTTACTACGTCTTAAGATCTTAAACATTGATAACTAAATCTCTAATTGTAAAGTATTGACACATGACATATATTTTAGTTATAAATATTTGTCTATGATAGGGAGATAAGATGTTAGGCATATTTTAATATTTTTCTTTTCTTCCATTATTTCCAATGCTCTAGAATGTTGAAAAGACAGATGTAGTTGTCTGCAGTTTATGAAGTATTTGAATTTTGGTTTTAGTGTGTTCATTCTTCTTACCACTAAAAACAAATCTCAATCTAAATATCTGACCTTTTTAATTCTAAAAATGTATGCCTATAACTCTTGCTTATAATCATGACATGGCTGTGGCCTTGTTCTTCTCACCACACTGCGCAGTGATATTACCAGATTAAGCTTGTCTATCCATTCACACAATATATAATGTTTACTGGCCCGTAAGAATTTGGAAACTATTGATTACATATGGGAAAGTTACTATTTATTAATATTAAAATAGTTCTTTCCATTTCTCCTGCCAATGGCAGCTTAACATTTATATTTAACTAATAATCTCTCTCATCCATTATCAGCCCCCTTTGTTAAAGTTTTATTATTATAAATAGTTTTAGGCTCACAAAAATATTTACCATAAGGCACAGAAATTTTCAATATACCCCCAGTCTCCAGACATTCCTCCTCTGTTATCAAAATTACCCACAAGGATGGTAAATTTACTACAATTGATAAATCTACATCAACACATCATTACCACCCAAAGTCCTTTTCCGGAGTGCCATATAGTTGGATGTATACAGTATCAGGTTGTCTTATTTCACTTAGTAATATACGTCTTAAGTTTCCCACATGTGTTTTTATACTTTAATTCCTTCCTTCTTCTTAGCAATGAATAGGACCCCTTTGTCGGGATATACCATTCACCTACTATAGTATGTCTCAGCTGCCTCCAACTTCGGACAATTATAAATAAAACTTCTAGAAACACCTGTGTGTATGTTTTTGTGTGAACATACGTTTTCAACTCCTTTGGGTAAATAACAAGAAGCACAATTGCTAGATTACATGGCAAGAGTATGTTTAGTTATATAGGAAACTGCCAAACTGTCTACTATAGTGGCTGTATCATTGTGTTTCTACCAGTAATGAATCAGAGCTCCTGTTACTCCACATACTTACCAGCATTTGGTATTGTCAATGTTTTTGATTTTATATTAGTCTTTTTAATTTCACATTTTTCTTTTCTTTTCTTTCCTTTTTTTTTTTTTACGGTTTTTTCCTGGGGCGGGGTTTGAACCCACCACCTCCAGCATATGGGGCCAGTGCCCTACTCCTTTGAGCCACAAGTGCCACCTGCACATTTTTCATTTTTAAAAAAATTGTTTTTTATTAAATCATGACTTTGTACATTGATGCATTTATGGGGTTCAGGGTACTGCTTCAATATACAATGTGAAATTCTTACATTGAAGTAAGTAACACATCCATCACAAATATACTCATTTCTTAATAGTTTAGAAATATACCATTGCATCATGTACATTAGGTTAGGTCCCCCTGAATACCCTCCCTCCTCCCATATCTGCCCTTCCCTCCCCTCTCTCTCCTCTTCTCTTATACATTCTGGACTAGATGTTCTGCCATTCATATGAGTGTGTAGGTGGTTATATGTTGATTTTATAGTAGTATTGAGTACATTTGATACTTTTTTTTCCCATTCTTGATATACTTTACTAAGAAGAATATGTTCCAGCTCCATCCAGGTATCATAAAAGATGTGAAGTCTCCTTCTTTTTTATGGCTGCATAGTATTCCATGGTGTACATATACCACAATTTGTTAATCCATTCATGGGTCAATGGGTACTTGGGCTGTTTCCATGTCTTGGCTATTATGAATTGGGCTGCAATAAACATTCTGGTGCAAATGTCTGTTGTAAAATAGTTTTTGATCATCTGGGTATATACCTAGTAGAGGAATTGCAGGATCAAAGAGTATGTGTACTTATAGTTCCTTGAGTGTTCTCCAAACTTCTTTCCAAAAAGGTCATATTAGCTTGCATTCCCACCAGCAGTGTAGAAGCATTCCTTTCTCTCCACATCCTTGCCAACATCTGTAGTTTTGGGATTTCATGATGTGGGATGATATTTTTTTATCATTCTAAGACACACAGCCATGAAGTACTTTTCACATATACACTTTTCATTCAGCAAGAAAGAAAAAAAAAACAAACACTAAAACAATCTCCCCTTTAGGGCCTGAAAACTAGCCTGCCCAGCAATCTCCTTCCCCCAGCAGAGCTGCACCATGGGATTCACAGACACTCAGTTTTGGCCACTGAGGCACCTTCAGACACTACTGATCTTGATTACAGCCAAAGAAACCATATGGAAACTACACTACTGAACTCACTCAGAAGCACATTCAAAACACTTTATTTATCCAACACTATAGAACGTATCTACAGGAAAGCCTTTCTCTAGAAAAGCTAGTCCCTAAAATTAGAGGAGGTGAGTGTTCCACCAGATGTGGTGATATCAACATAGGGACATGAGAAATATGAAGAAACAAGGAAAGATTATACCCTCAAAGGGACACAACAAACCTCCCATTAAAGAAAGGCCCCCCAAAGAATTTACTACTCAGAAAGAAACAAGATAATGCAGATAGACAACTCCAGAAAAATCAGGAAAACAGCAAGTTATTTAAATTAGTAATTCAAAAAAGAAAGTATGAGGATCCACCATTTTGTCTCACAACTACCAAAAAGATGAGTTCAGTCCATAAGACCCTATTAAATGCTAATTTCTGAGGAAAAAAATAAATTAAAAAAACAGATACTATAAAAAATGAGAATATTAGATGTGAAGAATTCAATGAATGAAATAAAAAATACAATTAATTGAGAGCCTCAACAACAGATAAGATGAAGCAGAAGAAAGAATTTCCAAACTTGAAGGCAGATTTTAAAAATAATCCACTAAGATAAAAATAAATAAACAAATATAAAAACATTCTACAGGACTTATGCAAACAAATATTTGTTTGATAGACAAATATTTGTAGTATATGATTTTAAGAAGAGGAAGAGATGAAAAAGGAATATAGAAGCTACTTAATGAAATAATAGATGAAAAATTTCTATCCATCTCTCCCCTTCCCCATCCCTGGTAACTACCATTATATTCTCTGCTTCTATCTATTTGACTTTTTTAGATTTCACATATTAATGAGATCATGTAGTATCTGCCTTTCTGTGTCTAGCTTATTTACAAGCTTAATATCTTTAAGGCTCATCCATGTTGTTGCATATGGCAGGATTTTCTTCTTGTTTAAAGCTGAATAGTATTCCATTGGGTATATATACCACATTCTCTTTATGTATTCATTCATTGATGGCCACAGACCTTTTCATATCTTGGCTCTTATGAATAATGTTGCGTGAAGAGTAGAGTAAAGATCTCTCTTTAAAATAGAGGTTTAGGCTTGGCGCCTGTGGCTCAACAGGCTAAGACGCCAGCCACGTACACCTAAGCTGGCGGGTTCAAATCCAGCCCAGACCTGCCAAACAACAATGGTGGCTGCAACCAAACTATGGCCAGGCATTGTGGAGGGCACCTGTAGACCCAGCAACTTGGGAGGCTGAGGCAGGAGATGCGCTTGAGCCCAGGAATTGGAGGTTGCTGTGAGCTGTGATGCCACAGTACTCTGTCCAGGGTGACAGCTTGAGGCTCTGTCTCAAAAATAAATAAATAAATAAATAAAATAAAATAGAGATTTAATTTTCTTTGGTTATATATTCAGACACTGGATTGCTAGATCATATGGTATTCATATTTTTATTTCTTTTAGGAACTTATAAACTGTGTTCCACAATGGCTGTGCCTTCTAATTTACTTCCAACCAATGCTATACAAGTTCCATTTGCCCCAGATCCTCACCAAACTTGTTAAAATTTCTTCATTTGATAATAGCCATCCAAATAGATATGGGGTATATATCATTATGGTTTTTATTTTCATCTTCCTGATGATTAGTAATGTCAAACATCTTTTCTTATGCCAAATGACCAGGTTTAGAAAAGTTCCCTATATAAGACATTTGCTTGTTTTTTTAAATTTTTAAAACTATTAAGATGTATGAACTTCTTATATATTTTGGATATTGACTATAAAGGGACAAAAAGAAACCGAAGTTTTGTCTTTAGTGTGGTGTTGGCTACACAACTACAAACAATAACCAAAAAAATATCAACTGGGCACTGACAGTAGTGTAAATTATAAGTTGAAAAACCAGTGTCACCAATAATAGCACACAAAAACCAAGAAACTGACATAGGAAGGAAGAATAAAAAAAAAAAAAGAAAATTTTTCAATTGATGAGGGGATAAAATGTGTAGATGTGTATCCAATATGGCACAAACAGACAGCTTTGCCATTACTTACAGTACAGCACAGACTCCTCCAAGTGCTGGATATGCATTGACTCAATTAGTCTCTTTCAATATGTGAGATAGGTGCTATTGTGATTTCTTTTTCCCAGATGTTAAGTCTGAAGTATAGAAAAATGAAGTAATTTTTATGAAGTTTTATAATTAGTAAATACCGTTTTGCTTCTTCTTAAAAAATACTTTTTCCAGATATACAATCTAGTTGGTTTTTTCTCAACATTTAAAAAATATGCTCACACTATCTTTCAGCTTGATGAGAGGAGTTATCTGTTTCTGTAAGGTGCTTAGGAATTTTATCAACTCGGGAGCTTTCAAAGATCAATTTATTTGGTAGGGAGGTTTATAGTTATGTTAAAATTGGGCCTTCGGACCACAAAATAAGTGACAAAAATTATAATTGTAAAATATTTGAAAAAATTGTTTGCTTTCTTACTTTGGTATTCTTAGTTTTTATTAACGTCATTTTTAATCTACACAGAGATACATAACAGTAATAGATACAATTCTTCACTGAGGAATAATTCTTGGTTTAGAATTTTATTTGTGATTTTCTGTTAATACACAGAAGCAAGGCTTTTAAACTTTTGTCTGGCCCATCAAAACCTAAAGTTTTGACTACCAGGCATGGGCAAATGGCAAATGAACTTAGTGATGGTCCCACCTTTCTTTTCACTCATTATTTTGGACTTCTTTCTTGGCCTTCAAAGATTTACATCCTTTCTTACCATGCCAACAATGAATTTAAAAATGTATTTTGGCTGGGTGCCCATAGCACAGTGGTTATTGAGCCAGCCACATATGGTGGCGGGTTAGAACCCAGCCCGGCCAGCTAAACAGTGACACTGCAACAAAAAATAGCCAGGCATTGTGGCAGGCACCTGTAGTCCCCACTACTTGGGAGGGTGAGGCAAGAGAATCGCTTAAGCCCAAGAGTTTGAAGTTGCTGTGAGCTGTGATGCCATAGCACTCTACCCAGGGTGACAACTTGAGACTCTGTCTCAAAAAACTAAATAAATAAAATAAAATAAAAATAAAAGTGTATTTTAAAACATTTAGTTAGACATTTCTTGTGTTTTATGACAAGAGTATTTTTAGGCTTCCTAGTCTGTGATCTTCCTGGAAATTGAAACCTTATTTTTGGTGCATTTTAAAAATATTTTATAATGAACAGTAACTAATATTATATACCAAAATAGTTGCATTTGTTTTGTGCTGAATATTTCTATAACTTTCTTTCACTCTAAGGAAATTATTGTATGCATAATTTTATCCAAATTGAAATAATAAAGAATAAATACAATTAACTCTTTTATGTAAAAGATATGACTTCTTTTTCTCTACTTCCACTGACAATCGCAATGAGGAAACTTATTTCAAGTTAACCAATAGAAAATTAATTAGAAACAATCATGTTTTGGCTAAAAAGTTTGTGAAAATCTATAATAAATTTTCAAAAAAGACTATTAAGACAAATGAATTTATCTTTCTCATTCATGCTTACTGCAGTACACTGTAGCTTCAGGGGAGTTGAAAAACCACTTAGGTGAAAAATAACTGCTTACTGACCATGAAATTGTATTTTATTTGAAAGATTAAAAATATACAGACTTTCCAATGATACGATGAGTTCATTGTTCTATGAACTTGTAAATTGTCAATACTTTTAAGAAACCAATATTGTTAATTGCATGTTTGGCCATTTCCTGTATCATAGATTAATACGCTTATCAAAGAGTAGCTATTGATATTGCCAGTAGCATAACTATATTGCTGAGACAAGTTCCCATGGTGAAATTGAGCTTGGTTTTATTTGGAATTTTACACTGAAAATACCTCTGCATCCTGTTAGTTCTGAGTAGCGCTAGCTAATGTCTTCGTGCCCTGTTTTTCAGGGCCCAGAGACAAAAGCCATTCTGGACTTGAATAACAACTCATCAAATTCTATTATTTTACAGTTTTACATGACTTCAAAAACGAAGTTCCACTAGAATTCATAGTTTGGGGCTAAAACCAGAATGTTAAATTGTGATATAAAGATGAAACAAGTAAATAAGAGCAGCATGAGTCAACAGGAATGCTCTTGAAGCCAACACGTATGCGGACATGGCAAAGATCATAACATCTAGGCTGGTACAGTCAGAAAGAAAATTGAAGATGATTCAATATTGTGAGTAGATAAAAGCCCTCAGTTACTAAACACTGGAGGAAGCATCTTTGGTACCATGCAATCTAAAACTTCCTTTTATACTCAGAGTCCTCCACAACCTCCTTTTCAAGTGTATAAATGGAGAGACCCACTAAGTTTTCAAAACTATATGTAAGAAATTTGCATATATCTGGCTGTGAGGAAATAACCGCCTTTGGGCTAATTTAGTCTCTATAGCACTGAAGTCAGTTACTTCCACTATGCAAATGTATAGCCATTCCTTACCACAATATGATGTTTTGGGAAACACTGATGAACAACTACTTTTTGATAAGCAATATAGATGAAACCTTTGGTAGCCCACTATAAAATTAGATATGTAAAGCAATTATTTGTAGACAGTGTGCAACAGATAGAAGATTTTGATATAAGAGAGGGGAAGAGTGCCTAAGTGAAGTTTCACAACTCCTCTAGCACTTTGCCTTAGGTGAAATGTCCCAAGGACAGCAAAAGCAATAAGCACTGGAAAGCAATAAGAAAAAACTCCTCTATTTTGGATTTGGGGATAATTTTTATGAGTAACAGCATAGAGAAACCATAGTACATAGAGACAAGGGGCTTTAGGTAAGATGCTTAGTAGAATATTGGCTTAGCAGTGAGATTAAATAAGCCTTGGAATAAAAACTGCTTTGGCCCCACCATAAGAAAACCTTAAAAGCAGGACTGGAAAGGATGTACTTGATACTAAATAATTTAACTATGCAGAAGAATAAATTCCAAAAACTCTTTAGAAATATTTGTTGTTCAACAATTTAAAATTTGTTATATTTGTAATATACAAATTTGTAATATACAACACTCAATTGAAAATTATCAGGCATCCAAAGAAGTTGGATAAAATTAATTACTTCTAAGAGAAAATCAATCAAGAGAAATGGACTTAATACGTGATGACTGATTTAGGAGAGGGGGAAATAAGTCAAAGCATAACAAGTCAACATGAATAAAATGGGGAAAAAACTGAAAACCTACCCCCCTCAAAACCACATACTGAATGTCTAGAGATAGAAAATATAATATTTAAAATAAAAAGTATATTGGATTGGAATTAACACCAGATTGAATTCCATAGTAGAAATGGTCATTGAACATGAAAACACGACCATAGAAATATCCTAGAGAAGCATACCAAAACAAAAAAAAAGATAAAATTTAAGTCACCTATGGGATAGTAACAAACGGACCAACATATGTGTAACCAAACTATCAGAAAAAAAGGGTAGTAGAATTAGAATATTTCAAAAATATTCTAATTTTTGACAGTATTTTCCAAATTTGATGAATTTATAAACAGAGATCCCAAAAGGTCAATAAACGTGAAGAAAATAAACATTTATTGATTAAAAAAAAGCAAGGCAAATCATAACCGAATATCTAACCAATAGTGTCAAAGTGAAAAATCTTAGAAATATTTAGACAGAAAAGATATGTCGAGACAAAAAAGTCACAGCAGAATGATCCAAAACAGTGAATACTAAAGACAATAAAGCAGCATTATCAATGTTCTGAGAGAGAAATATTGTTGTAATTTTCAATCCACTGAAAATATCTTTCCAAGGTGAAGATGAATAGTAGATATGCTTCAGACAAACAAAAACTATGAGAACTCAAGGCCAAGGGATCATTACTGCAAGAGATGCAAAAGGAAATTATTTAGGCAGAAAGAAAACGACACCAGAAATAGATCTCGATATACATTAAAAATAACAAAAACAACAACGAAAAAAGAACAACCATAAACATAAATTGTATGTTTTAATATTTTTAAGTGTTCCATTATACAATCATTTTAATATATCATTAAATTGTAAGGACACAGACTAACGTACATAGCATTTATAACATATCTAGAATAACATATACTATGACAAATGCAGAAAGCACGGAAGGGTAAGTTAATTATGATGTGTACTTTTAAAAAACGATATGGGAAGTGGTATAATATTTAAATAGACCATGGTAAAGTTAAAAATTTATATTTTACACTCTAAGCAGGAATTGGTGTGCTATATCCACAGCCTCTTGTGGGCCAAATTTGCTCATGTCTTAGTTTATGTTTTGTCTATGGCTGTTTTTTTTCCACCTTAAAGGAAAAGATAACTAATTTTAATATAAAACTAGTATGACACACAAAACTAAAAATATCTGTCTTGTTACAGAAAATGTTGTCAACACCTCCTCTAAATCAGCCCCTAAATAATGCTGCTATAGACATTCAAATGCAGGTGTCCTTTTTATAAAATGAAATGTTTCCTTTGGGTATATACCCAGCAGTGGGATTGCTGGATCAAATGATAGGTCCACTTTCCGTTCTCTGAAGTATCACCATACAGTTTTCCACAGAGGTTGTATCAGTTTGCAATCCCACCAGCAGTGTATAAGAGGTCTGTCCTCTCTGCACCCATATGGCATCTGTTTTTCTCTCTGCATCCATATTGGCATCCATTTGTTTGTTTATTTTGGACATTTTACTATGAGCCATTCTCATTAGAGTTAGGAGATATCTCATTGTGGTTTCAATTTCCATTTCCCTAAGGATTAGAGATGTTGAGAATTTTTTCACAAGTTTGTTGGTCATTAGTATACCTTCATTTAAAAAGTTTCCGTTTGAGTCTTTGGTTCACTTTTTAATGAGGTTGTTTGATTGTTTCTTGCTGATTTGCTTGACTTCTTTGTAGAATCTGGTTATCAGTCCTTTGTCAGATGTACAGCATGGGAATATTTCCTCCCATTCTGTGGGTTGTCTATTTGCTCTTTTGATTGTGTCCCTAGCTGTGTGGAAGTTTTTTAATTTGATCAGGTCCTATTTATTTATTTTCGTTGTTGCTGTGATTGCTTTGGGGGGGGGGTCTTCATGAATTCTTTGTCTAGAAAAATATCTATAAGAGTTTTTCCAACATTTTTCTTCCAGTATTCTCATCATTTTCTGCCTTAGGTTGAAGTTTTTATCCATCATGGGTTAATGTTTGTAAGTGTCGAGGAGTGTAGATCCCCTTCAATCTTACATGTGGCTATCTAGCTTTTGCAGTACCATTTATTGACAGCAGAACAGGGATTCTTTTCCCAGTGCACATTTTTTAATCTGTTTTGACCAAAGTCAGATGAGAATATGAGGATGATTTCATCTCTAGGTTCTGTGTTCTTATTCAGGTCTCTGTCTATGTTTTTGTGCCAGTACCATACTTCTTGGTTACTATAGCCTCATAATATAGCTTGAAGTCTAGTAAAGAGATGCCTCCCCCCTTATTATATAACATTGCATTGTCTATTCAGATTCTGATCTGGTTTTCTAGATCTGCCAAAAGTGCCATATTTTAATGGGAGTTGCATTGAATCTGTAAGTCCCTTTGGGCAGTATAGCTGTGTGTTGATATATGCTGATTCTGTGGATCCACGAGTTGGGTACACTTTTCCCTCTGCTTACATCCACTGCACTTTCGTTCCTCAGCATTTCATAATTCTCCCTAGAGAGGTCTTTCACCTCCTTTGTTAAGTATATTCCTAAGTATTTTGTTTTCTTTGTAGCTACAGTGAAAGCTATCATGTGTTTGATTTGATTCTCAGTTTGATTATTGGTGAATATGAAAGCTACTGATTTATGTACATTGATTTTGTAACATGAGACTTTGATCAACTTATTTATCAATCTCAGGTGTCTCTTAGTTGAATCCTGCGGGTTTTCTAGATATAAGATCAAATCACAGGTAAAGAGCAATAGTTTCATCTCTTCTTCCCTCATTTGGACCCTTTAATTTCCTTTTCTTGCCTTATTGCTCTGACAAGAACTCCCAGTACTATGTTGAATAAAAGTGGTGAAAGTGGGCAACTAAGTCTGGTTCCAATTCTAAGCAGAAATGCTTTTGATTTTTCCCCATTTAATATGATGTTGATTATAGGTTTGTCATATATTGCCTTTATAGTTTTGAGGAATGTCCCATCTATATCAATTTTCTTAAGTGTTCTCATCATGAAAGGGTGCTGAATTTTGTCAAATGATTTTTCTGCATTGATTGAAAAAATCATATGATCTTTGCTTTTGCATCTATTTATGTAGCAAATTACATTGATAGATTTGCATATATGTTGAAACATCCTTGCATCTCTGGAATGAAGCCCACTTAGTCATGGTGAATTATTATTTGGATGTGCTCCTGAATTCAGTTCTCTAGAATTTTACTGAGAATTTTTGTATATATATTCATAAGGGATATTCATCTGTAGTTTTATTTTTTACTTGTATCTTTTCCTGGCTTTGATATCAAGGTAATATTAGCTTCATAGAACATGTTGGAGAGGATTCCTGCCTTCTCAGTTTTATGGAAAAAGTTCTGTAGTATAGTTACAAGTTCTTTGTAAATTTGGTAAAATTCAGGTGTAAAATTGTCTGGTCTGGGACCTTTTTTTAGCTAAAATATTTTTTACTGCTGCTTCAATTTCAGTGCTTGATATTGTTCTTTTCATGAGTTCTATTTCTTCTTGACTGAGCCTGGGGAGGTTATTTCTAAGAATTTCTCCGTTTCCTCCACATTTTCAAGTTTATAGGCATAAAGATTTTTATAGTATTCTGAGATGCTGTTTTGTATTTCCGTGATATTACTTCTAGTGTTTCATTTTTAATTGAGTTTACTAGAGTCCTTTCTCTTCTACTTAAACTAGCAAGAGGCTAGTCAATTTTGAAAAGCTGAACAATCAGCCTTTAAATGGGGGTCAGTTGAGAGAGAATCGTAAATATTTATTATGTATGAATTTGCTATCAACAATTTTAACATTTCTTTTACTAGTTTTGGTAAAAGTAGGCCTGTACTAGATAAATCAGAATAGATAGTTTCACCTGATTGCAGTGCCCTGAGTAACAACTCTAATAGCAGGATTTCCTGCTGAAGGAACATGTACCCCCTCAGAGATACTCAATTTTAAATAGTAAATGGAAACATTAAATAGAATTATATCACATGACATGACTGTTTTCTCATTCACCAATTTCAATGGTTCTGATTGATTTAAGACAAGAATTTTGCTGTTTGATATGTTTAACAGGCTGGCTAATACCCTCTCTCTGTCTCTCTCTTTATTTTTTAAGAGATATGGTCTTGCTCTGTTGCCCAGGCTACAGTTCAGTGACATGATCAGAGCTCACTCCAGCCTAGAACTTCTAGGCTCATGCAATTCTTCTACCTCAGCATCCTAAGTAGATGTATGTTCTACTACATGAGGCTAATTTTTTAAATTTTGTAGAGACAGTCTCACTATGTTTCCCAGGCTAGTTTCAGACTCCTGACCCCAAGTGACCCTCCCAGCTTGGCCTCCCAAAGTTCTGGGATTACAGGTGTAAGCCACTATGCCCTACCTTAAAATTCCTTTTTGGTAAAGAGAGAGTAGTCATTGTGTTCTGCTTGGAATTAAATGTTTCTATGTTGTTTTGTTTTCATGGTAACCTTTTATGCATGATACATGATAATAGTTTGCCCACTGCAAATATCATTGCAAAATTTCCTTTTGAAATAATTTAAAAATAATCAAGTGCTTCAAAGATAGATATGAGCAATGACATAGCACCATTGGTTGTGTTGTATGTGTCACTTAAAGTTTGTGCGTAAGGAGAACGCAAAAAAAGGAAGAGAATTGGAACAGAAAGAAATCAAAAATCTTTCCAGCACATTGAGTGAGTAGGGTAATGTTCAGTAATGCTTAAAGTTTGAAGAAGCAGCAGCATGAAAATGTTCTGTCTCATGTCTTGATAGACAATTAAAATCACAGATAGATAGAAGAAAAGCAGATAGATACATAGATAGATAGCTGATAGATGGGCAGATGAATCACAGATATGCTTTCATAGCCTTCTATAAAATCTAACTTTCCATGGTCTGCCTTATTATTAAATTTGTTGCTGTGAAAAATAAACAATTCATATTTCTCCAGGAAAAATAAAGTGCTATAGGTCAAAGTCTATTCTTTCTTGAATCCCGCAGAGTCCTCAGAGTGGACTGACCCATAGAAATGAGATTAAAGCTTCTGCAGTTGGATGGGCTTCCACAAATCCCCTGTCACACGGGAGGTAGAGAAGAACCTAATATTCCCAACTATAACTCCCTGACTCTGCAGCCACAGAAACTTATTTTAATCAGTAAAGAGGGTAGAATTTCCCTTGAAGACACCAGCTCTATAACAATATGGTGCTAAAGGTGACAGTGCATTTTGCCTGGTCATTTTCTCAATGTAGCAATACTTGGAGGATGATCACTTAACACTTTGGTTATTTATTTAAGCAATAAAAGGAGAAGTGAGCACAATGACTTCCTGAAAACTTTAAATTGATCTCCTAGTGACTCCAAAGGCCAATGAAATAGAATGAACAATAACCAGAAGACTGAGTCAGTCTGCAGGAAAAGCTTTCAGATAGAGCTTATTTGCCTTATTTTCCACTTTAAGAGCTATGCAGTCTGAAGAAAAACAGGTTAATATATCAAAAGAAGCTTTATAAAGCTGTTCTTTATGGTTGTAATTTTTTACTTCTTATGTTTGGAAGGAAGATATTTAAATCATGTATTTATGTATATAAAATGACATCCTTACTTGAGCCTTAATATCAGTAGATTAATGCATCATGCTTTTGTTTGCATTTCTATCCTCAAACGTAGTGGCTCAGCTTAGTACCTTCTGTTTTTATTAATGTTTTCAGAATCCGATAGTGATGGCGGGCTCTGCCTGTGAGGATATGCAAATTGTATGAATTCCAAACATATTTGAGAAATGTAAACACATTTGTATTGACTGAGGTCTACAACTGAGGATTGAGCTCTGATTTGAAATTTTTTAAGTGTTTTTATAGTTTCAAAATTTGTTCATTTGCAACATTTCATTTAATCACCACAACCCTGTGAGGTAGATATTGGTATAATTTCTCTTTGATAAATGGGTAACTTGTAACACAGAGATAGTTGTTATTACACAGTTTTAACACAGGCTAATGTTGCTTATAAACCACAGATCCACTCTTTCAAAATATATATTTCAAGTAGCTGTTTTGTGCTAGGTACAGTATTAGGTGATAGAACAGAAAGAAATTGAAAGCAGAAGCAGAATGCCAGAATCAAAGAGGTAGAGTATAATGGAGAGACAGACAATAATATATCAAAATACAGTATAGTTGCTAGCAAGAAACTAAGTCTAGAATGTTAAAAGTAATATGTAAAATACAAGCAGCTAATATAGCTCAGCAAGGTATGTTAAGAAGGACTACTAAATTGTGGTTAATTAGCATTTTAAGAACCAATGGATATTAGTTAGGTCAAAAACTACACAGGACATTGCAGGAAGCAGCACCAGTATGTAATAAGAAACAGATTTCCACATGATCATGGGATCAAGGAATCCACCAGGGGTGCAGGACAGCCGGAACATAGGGTCCAAGAATACAGTGATAACAAATAGAAGTGCAGGTTTGATTGGCCGATGATGAGAGAACTTCATGTATAATGCTGATGAGTTTGGACAGTGGCCCCACTAAATGTATGATAGGTCAACAGAGTTCAGTTGTAAACTCATGCTGAATTTGAATGTTCAGTGATATGGTCACTCAAACTGAATTGAATATGCCAGAAGTCCGGACTACAATTATATTTTTGATCCATCAGTGCTTACATAAGCAAAGAGAAAGTATTGAATTCATTAGGCAAAAAATTCAAAAGAAAATAAAGATATGAAGACAAACATAAGGAGAGGAGTTTAAAAAAAAAAAAAAAAAGTAAGAACAGGGTATCTGTTGAAAATGGAAAACCAACAAACCCAGACAGTTTTGAGCAGAACAGGGTAGTCAAGAACACCAAGTGTTATAGTAAAATTATGTAACTTAGATAAAGAGGACGTTGGGCATTTTGGTGAGAGCACTTCCAGAAAGGAGATTTGGGTAGAACTGGTGACAGGATCTATTTAGGTGTGCACCTCAGGTAAGCAAGGAAAGACCAGAAGTGGAGACTGTAGCACCCTATGTAACAGAATATGTAGCAACTTATGTAACAGGATATGTAGCAGCTTATGGAACAACATATTTAGCAATCTATGTGACAACCTATGTAGCAACCTATGCAGCAAGATGTGTAGGAATGGGACAGCAGGCTTGCAGAGACAAAGTGGCAGTTTTTTGAAACATACAAGCAATCTCTAGACCTTAACAATAGACCTTGGCCTTTGAAGATTGATCAGCTTATTGTAACTGTGGCCACCCATAAGAAAACATGGGCCCCATTGTAGGCTCAAATTAGATCAGATGATTTATTATACTTGCACAGGCCGGTCGCTGCCCCTATGGGCAAACAACCCAAATCAGGTGGTCATTTATTACATCTGCACAGGCAAACTGCTGCTCAAAGGGCAAATGGCCCCTAAGTGCAGTACAGGCTGATTTTTACACCCTTTTTGTGCTGATGTGGCAAAACAAGCATGTACAAAAGCGGAGCGTGGCCAGTTAAAGGGTGGAGTTGCAGTCAGATGGTTAGCTCAGGGGGTTACATCATGGCAGTTAGCTTGGGGTGGGGCTACAGTCAGGGGGCTGGCACAGGGGGTCGCATCATGGCAGTTGGCACAAAAACTAACTTGGCTTGGGAGACTCAATAGTTTGGGAAACTGCTTGAGTAAGATTTTATCATTGTTCAGCTGGCTAGGGAGTCAGGGAACTCAGAGAACTTCCTTGTCAGAAACCTGTTCTCAGAATTAAACCAAAAAGGGGGCTTTGAGATGGATGGGGACTCAGGCTGAAACAGTTAGGGGCCTTTAGGGGTCTTCTTGCTAGGTCAGTTACTACAAGCTATGGAATTCCAGTGTAGGGGTCGGGCTCCAGGGAGGGGAGCTTGTTTTCAATAAATAGCAGCTGCAGAGGTTGCTGGTTTCTTTTCCTGAACATGTATGGGGAGGCCCACCTCCTGCAAGCTTCGAGCTTACAATCCATTGTCCAGCCTACTTCCTTGGTGATGGCACTGGTGGTGACAGCACTGGCAGGAGACAACGGTGCAGGAACATGGACATGAAGTTTATGAAAGTATGAACTTCACAACGATACAAGGGGAACATGGAGCCCTGGGCCCATGTGTTCGACATCCAAACTTCTGTGTTCCACTTTTCCTTTCTCTGTTTCTTTTCTAATGAGTATTTATACACTTCCAAGATGATTTTATTCTGAGCAAATTAATTTCACTGGTTAGAACTTGCTGCTAATAAGGTGAAAGTTCTGCTGCAATACCTTGCCCTCTTGACCCTAGCTGATGGTCTTAGAAATGTGCACTGTTTGAGAGAATAGAGAAAGCAAGGAACTGTGAGTGGCTTAGAAACCTCATTATCATCCTGTGCAACCTGTAGGTCATAGATCAGTAGTATTCTCTTTGCATAACTGGCTAGGGATCTTAATGATGAGAGAAACAGTGTAAGTCTTCAGAGACTCTAAATGTGAAAGTAAGAGCTGGGCTGTCTCCCCAGGTTTCAAACCAGATTCAAACCAGCAGCAGGCTCATTGGTGCCCCAATTGTTTATAACGGCAGGACTAGTCCCAAGTAATGCTGTAAAGCACTCAGCATTACCCTCTTCTAATTTTGTTGCCCTTTGGTTACATAAATTCCACATACATTGGGGTCACTGCACAAATCAGAGAACCATGACGTTTCCATTGGTGAGATCAGTGCATGACTTCAACAGAGGCTAGAAGCCATGGTTCAAAGGCTGAGTGCTAGTCAGCAGTGGATACAGCCTCTCAAATTCAAAACTGCAGTGGGTAGAACTTCTCCAACTCAAAACTTCAGGGGAGGCCAGACGTGGTGGCTCACGCCTGTAATCCTAGCACTCTGGGAGGCCAAGGTGGGTAGATTGTCCTGAGCTTAGAGGTTCGAGACCAGCCTGAGCCAGAGTGAGACCCCCATAAATACAAAAAAAAAAAAAAAACTTCAGGGGCTAGTGGGTATTGGCAGAGTGCCACTGGCAAGAGCAGCAGTTATCTTTGTGACTTCACAGACAATGGCTACAACACTGACCGGATGTGTGGGGTATGACTAACCTGGTGCCTGGTATATTTTCAAGTGCTTTTCTTTCAAAAGTCTCATATGAACTGGGTCACGTGATGACTTGGCTGTCTTAAAATTCCAAAACCTGAAATATGTCACCTCCAATATTTATGGAGACCAAGTAGAAGCTGAACAACTTTTGATTTAAGTACTGGCCCCCAAGCCAGGAGTTCACCTGCATACACTGGAGAATGTCACTTCTGGCTCCTGCCCATACACCACTAAGAGGGTCATGGATGTTTATCCTCTCATCCTTCCATCTGCATTTGACTGTTCTTAGATCACATACAAAACAATGCAAACTATTTCCTTGGTGAAACCACTCTAAAAAAGTTACAAATGTCCGTCTGGAATTTTTTCAAGATAATGCTGGGGAAAAAATATTAGCAGTATGAAAAAAAAACAAGAATGCCAGAATGTTCATTAATGTATTAAAATGCATATGTTGATATTATAGGACATCTCTACGATGGTTTAAAATAGTAAATTTCTGTTTTGTGTATGTTTGAAATTTTTCAACTAAAAATTATTTGAATGCAATGCTTGGACTCCCACAAGGAAGCCAGATGATGTGAAAGTTTTCCCAACCCACTAATGATGTCCATGTACTAGGTTTCAAACCAGTACAAGTGCCGATAGAAGATATATTTGTTAAGTCACTTTTATGATATATTTGGCATTAGGGGAACAACTGTGGGCACTTTGCTATAGAGTTTTGACAGTTCACAGGAAGTACTAACTACCAGTGACTTTTTCTTTAAATTTCCCCCATCAGATAAAGCTGTTCAACTGGGGAATAGTGCTGTGTAATATCTCTGCCCGCATAAAGTCTTTACATGGAGAACAATTTGTTTGTCTACTCCTGGAAAGCGGACTTGTTTCAATTGCATGTCTGTAGCAGGATTGCATTCATTTCTCAGTGATGCCCCTGGTCAGATGTAAGATAAGCCATTCAGGGATGTAATGAGTTCATCCTCACCCAACCTCCTGTCCTCTCACTACAGCGGAATTTAAGGAACTCAGAAAATCCAAAGCAATTATACAGTCTAACAAAAGAACAGCAAGGCAGTCCAGATAAAAGAGCCAGCAGGAGTTTTAGAAGCCCCAATGTATTAATATAATAAGGGCTTATGTAAGTCTCCTCCTCATCTCTCCCCTGGGGGAGAATGGAAAGCAGGGCCTGAGATGAGGACCTGGCCCCAGTTCTACTTGAATTTCTTATTGAGTTTGTCCCTGTGTCTTTCGAAGTTTGTTCTGGGTCTCTACAGAGGACATGGCCTTCTCTGAGTTCCCATAGATAATGCCTTTCTGAGCTGTGAAAACAAGTGTCATAGTCATAGATTAAGTGTCCTTGGCTGTCAACATTGACCACATGGGCAAGTGCTGCTGGCTGCAGTTTCCCAGGCTCTGCTGCAGCAGGCCTCTATCTCCCCTGCCTTCTAGCAGCTTTCTTCTCGTTTGGTTTTTACTTTGAGGTTAATCCACTCTCCTGCCAAATGAGCCTTTTATTTCTGGACTCCAGTTGTCTGTAGTCCACAGAGACGATAGTTCATGAACACAGCTACCTAAGGATGAGGCATTTTGGTACAACCAATCACCTGGCCCCTTCAAGGCTGTTGTGGCACCCAGGCATTCTGGTTACCTGAGATCATTGCTGAGAGGATATTTTACCACCAGGAAAGCCCATTAGAGCTTATTCATCCGTTCCTAAAACTATAACCCTGTAAAATGTTGTCTGTCCACTGTGGTTAGCAGTGGCCATATTTAGAGGCTCAGGAACACACATTACCAGCAATGTACTTCGTAAGGTTGATTGGGGAAGTCTATGGGCCTGTGAACAACTCAGCGTATGTAATTTTAATCCCCCAATCTCGCTATCCCACAGGGAAGATTTCTTGAGCCAGTCACAGCAGGACTCATGTGGAAAGTGCTGCAGGAGAGGGGCTGTGCTTACATCACTCTATGTATTTGTAAGGTAGTTTGAAGCAGACTGGAAATCCTCGTTGACTATGTGCCAGTGGAAACTTCCTGGGTGGGAATAAGGGTTTTTACTACTTAGATGAGTGCATGTTAATGTTGTAGTTATTAGCCAAAGGCTTTGCATCCCTATAACTCAGTCCTGACAAAAATAGGAAAGAGGCTTCCAAAATGGGAAAGGACAAGAAAACCCAGTAGGATCACAGGAGTCAAAGTATTTGTCTATCCTCACTTAGTTGTATGCATTTGCCACCTGTTTCTCTGCTTGCCGTTGAATTACATCAATATTTCTGACAGGAACATCTTCACCCTGGTCTAAGAATTACTTGGGGAGGGGGCTTGTTAAAAATTCCAAAGTCTCAGCCTCTGGTGAATCCTATTAAATCTGAAAGGAGATAACAGAGCCCAGAAGTCTGATATTTTAACAATCTTTCCAAGTGAGGCTTAGCACTGTTAAAATTTAGAAACTACTGTTCTAAATCAGTGTTTCTCAAATCTACCTGGTTACCTGGGACTGTTGTTATAAAGACAGATTCCCAGATCTAATCTCAAACCTAGTGAATCAGATCCTTGTGGTGGGGTGTGGTTTTCAATGATCAGGGACTATTTCTAATTAATGTCAACTTTCCTAATTCTAGCCCAGTGCTCAATATGCAGTATTTTTTTTCCTTTTATTAAGTCATATACACATAGATCATGAATACATTTATGCCTTTGTGGGGCAAAATGTAATTTTTTTAATACAATTTGGAATGGTTACATCAAACTAATTAATATAGCTTTCACCTCATTTAATTAATTATTGTGTCAAGACATTTATGTTCTATAGTTGGTAGATTTGACTTGTACCCTTGCAATATGCTCCATAGGTGTGGTCCCATCATTTACCCTCCCTCTATCAAACTTCCCCCCTCCCCTCCCATCCCCCTCTACTTCTCTCCTTCATCCTGGGCTATAGTTGTGATCTATCTTTTGTAAGAACGTGTGAGTAATTATAAATTGGTTTCATAAAAGTATTGAGTACATTGGATACTTTTTCTTCCATTCTTGAGATACTTTGCTAAGAAGAATATTTTCCAGCTCTATCCATGTAAACATAAAAGAGGTAAAGTCTCCATCTTTTCTTAATGCTGCATAGTATTCCATGGTATACATATACCATAATTTATTAATCCATTCATGGGTCAAGTATTTTTTTTAAAAGCACACTAAATTGTAGACAAAAATACAATCAGCCCTCCTTATCCAAGGGCATTTTCTATCTGGGGTTGGTTGAATAGGTACAAATGTAACTCTTTCTCATCAAAGAACTGCATATGAAGGGGTCTGACAGTTACATTTGCAAACTCATCCTAGAAAAAGCGCCGTATACCTCATTACTGAATAGCATTACCATCACCTTCAGAGTACCCCCCATTGGGAAGCTACACACCAATGCCAGTGCCTAGTCCACCCTTCCAAGCAATTTTGGAACTTTTTCTGGAATGAGGATCCGAGCCGTCATTATGTTGCCCTTGATGTCCTGAATGTCATCCAAATATCTTCCTTTCAATATATCCTTTATCTTCTAGTAAAGAAAAAAGTCACTGGGGTCCAGATTAGGTGAGAAAGGAAGGTGTTCCAATATAGTTGTTTGTTTCCTGGCTAAAAACTCGCTGCCAGACAGTGCCATGTGAGCTGATGCATTGACGGGATGCAAGAGCCGGGAGTTGTTGGCAAAAAGTTCAGGTTGTTTTTTGTCTAACTCTTGTACACAGCATTTTCAGTGCTTCCAAAGAGTAAACTTGGTTAGCTGTCTATTTGGTACAAAATCATAAAGAACAATCCCTTTGATATCAAAAAGATTAGCGACATTGTCTTGACTCTTGCTGGGATGTTTTTGGTGATGGAGAACTGGCTGAATTCCACTGTGCACTTTGATGCTTTGTTCCACTGGGGATAACAAGGCTCCAAACATCATCTTGCCTCCCCAAAAGGTCTTGGCAAACTTCGACTCTCTTTTGCTCTTGTTTGTCAGCGCTCCTTTGGAGCCCTTTTGCACACTCTTTTCTCATGCCAAGATTTTTAGTTAAGATATTTTCCTAGCTGTTTCTCCATAAACGTTTACTTGGTCTGTCTTGCTTGTCACAGTCAGCTGATGATTTTGACACACAATTTGAGGGATTTTTGCAATTTTTTCATCAGTTCCACTGATTACTGAGAGCCCTGAACTCTCTTCATCAGGAACACTTTCTCTCTTCTCAAAAATGTTTAATCGTATACCACTATTTTCTTCATGGCATTTTCCGCATTAACTTGAACTAACATGTCTCTGATTTTACTTCCACCCTTGCGAAGTTTAACAAAAAATGTATTAGTTGTTCATTGCTCTAATTCAAGCTCTGACAGTCTCACAAGACCACACCCAAACATACAACAGTAATGAACACCACTCAGACACAGCTGTGGGATTTAGATATGCCAAGGTTAAGTAACCCTACCCAGCTATTTATACAGTGTTGCCAACTTAAGCACATGCCAGCTAGTTTGCAAACTTAATTGTCAGACCTCACATATGAAGCATATGATGCTGGTCCCTTAAGCTTTTACAGGGCTAATAAACCCCTGATAGCCTAGTGACTTTGTAGGCATTGTGCTGTCACAGTGCAATGCATTCCCAGCATGTTTGTGGTGACACTGGGTTAAACTAGCCTATTGAGCTGCCAGCTGCATAAAACTGTAGCACATACAATTACATACAATATGTAGCACTTGATAATGATAATAAATGACTCTGTTACTGACATTTGCTATAGGATACTTTTTAACATAGATTTAGATTGAACTCCTTCTATTTATACGAAAAAAAAGTTAACTCCAAAAAAGCCTCAAAACAGGCTTGTTGTCCCAACTACTCAGGAGGCTGAGGCAAGAGAATCACTTATACCCAGGAATTCAAGGCTGGAGTGAGCTATGAGATGTACCACTGCACTGAGCCTGGGTGACAGGGAGACCCCCAAGTCTAAAAATAAATAATAAATAAATAAATAAATAAATGAGAGAAATTAAAATGAAACAAAATAGGCTCGGCACCTGTGGCTCAACAGCCTGAGGTGCCAAGCCATGTACACCTGAGCTGGTGGGTTCGAATCCAGCTCGGACCCACCAAAAAAAAAAAAAAATGATGGCTGCAACCAAAAAATGGCCGGGCGTTGTGGCGGGCACCTGTAGTCCCAGCTACTTGGGAGGTGGAGGCAGGAGACTCGCTTGAGCCTAGGAATCGGGGGTTGCTGTGAGCTGTGATGCCACAGCACTCTATCCAGGGTGATAGCTTGAGGCTCTGTCTCAAAAAATAAATAAATAAATAAATAAATAAAATAAAATGAAACAAAATAAAATAAAAAGTGGCCTGAGGTGGGTCCTTCAGAAGGTATCCCAGGAGAAGGCACTGTTATCATAGGAGATGATGGCTCTGTGTGGGTCAATGCCTTTAAGACTTGCCTTCCAGTGGGACATGATGTAGAAGTGGAGGATAGTAAGATTGATGATCCAGACCTGGTGTAGGCCTAAGCTAGTTTGTGTGTGGGTATGCCTTCCTATTTAATAAAACAGTTTAAAAAAGTAAAAAAAAAAAAAAAAGGCTTGACACCCATAGCACAGTGGTTATGGCGCTAGCCACATACCCTGAGGCTGGTGGGTATGAACCCACGCCCGCTAAACAACAATGACAACTGCAGCAACCACAACAACAAAATAAATAGCCGGGCATTGTGGTGGGTGCCTGTAGCCCCAGCTACTAGGGAGTCTGAGGCAAGAGAATCGCTTAAGCCCAAGAGTTTGATGTTGCTGTGAGCTGTGACGCTACAGCACTCTACAAAGGGCAACAGAGGGAGACCTTGTCTCAAAAAAAAAAAGAAAAAAGTAAAAAACACAAAACATATAAAAGTTCTAAAATCAGAAAAAGCTTATAGAATAAAGATATTAAGAAAAAATATTTTTGGACAGCTATACAATGTGTGTCTGTTTTAAACAAAGTGTTTTTACAGAAGAGTCCAAAAGTTAAAGAATTAATAGCTTACAAAGTAAAAAGTTATAGTAAGTAAAGTTTAATTTATTATTGAAGAAAGAAAAAATGTTATAAACGGAGTGGAGCCTAAGTGTACAGTGCTTATGAATGTCCTGGGCCTTCACGCTCCCTCGTCCTCATTCATTGACTCATCAGAGCAGCTCCCAGTGCTGTAAGCTCCACTCACAGTAAGTGCCTTATACATATGTAACACTGTACTTCTCTATCTTTAATATATTTATATGCATATATACTTACTATTCTGTTACCATTGCTACAGTACTCAGTATAGTAACCTGCTGTACAGGTTTGTAGCTGAGGAGAGACAGGCCATACTGTATAGCCTGGGTAGTAGGCTAGCCCATCTCAGTTTTGTGTAAGTGTGCTCCATGATATTTGCACAACAAGAAATTTTAGAAGCTATCCCCATCTTTAAATGACAGGAAGTGATGTGTCACCCTCTCTGGCTATTAGGGAGTTTCACGACCTCTGAGAGTCATTTGGAATAATAAGCTAAGGGAAGGGTCAAATCCTTCTTCCCAAAATCAGGTAAGTGAAGGTAATTCATGTGGTTTATCCCAGCAATAGGTGCGGTAACAAAAGGAATCACACAACAGGGTATTTTTCACAATAACAATTGAAGTAAATGATTCATTTTCGATGAATGTATTTGTGTGGCATGAAAAAAAGATCAGGGCGGAGAGAAAATTTGGAGTTGGAGAGAAAGAAACAAATTCAGGCAATGAAAAAAATATGTAAGACTAACATAATATCCAAAAAAATGATGTTCATTGTTTATTATTACAGTGCCTTAGACATCACCTTCTATCTGGAACTGTGGACATGGGCATCTTGGGAAGCCCATTACGCCAAGATTTACTTACAAAATCAAAGTGAACCTTCATGACCTATATATACGTCATGGCCTCTGTAGATTGTACCCTATACGATGGTAACATTTGTTATCCTACCACTACATAATATTAGGAAAGGTGAATCCAGTTCTCCCTAAATTCTAATAAAACCAGCTAGAACCAAGATGGCCAGGGAAAATGACCACAGGTTACCCACACTGCTCATTATATGCTGATTATAAAGTATTAGCTACTACAAGCAACTCCTACTAGTGCCAGGACAGTTTGCAAATTCTGTAACAACTCACGGAAGTTACCACATGTGATTCAAAAGGAGGAGGAACCCTTGGTTTGGGGAACTCCCCACCCTGCTCCCGGCAAACCGAAGAAGAATCCTCTCTCCACTTCAGATAAAATTAAATAGAAGATATAAAATAAGACTCCAGACACTCAGAATGCGCTCCTCTCTGTTTCTCTGAGAGACGGTCGCTGCCTTGTCTGTGGGGCACCCTCCTTTTTTTCTCTTTTCTTGCTTTAATAAACTTGCTTGTGCTTTATTTGGTCAGTTTGCTCTTGAATTCTTCCAGCGTGAAACCACGAACCCACTTGGCATTCACTCCAGACCCAATTTGGGGGTCCGCTTCCCTCTAGTGCTGCTGCCTTACTCTTGGAATCAAGGAACACAGTGGCCTCTCGTGTTATGCTACACTTTCATCGCCATATGATGTTGAAAATCCCAGAATGGGCGAATGTTTATGACTTTTAGAATTGCAATAGAAATAATAGTTGTTAATACCTAAAATTATCTTCACACATTTTCAAACGTTTCATATCATATTGTTTTCAAAAGCATAATTTCTGAACGAAAATGACAAGTGTCATTTTGAAAAAGATCCACCCCTGTGAGATGGCATTGTTCCTCCTACCGTCACCAGCGCCTCCGGGCCCCAGCACCTCCCACCCAGTTTAGCCACCTTGTGCTTTACGGGAATTTCACAGAGACAGAGAACACAGGAAAAGGGGAAAGTTTAGGAGAGAAAACAAGTTCCATTTTTGCATTTTGAATGTAGCTGCCTATGAAGCATCTGGGTAGAAATGCAAAAATAGGCAATGGGACATGCAGATTTAAGTCTCAGGGGAAAGATCTGGGTTTGTGATACATATTTGAGTCTCACCAGCGTTACACAGTAATTGAACTACGGAAGTTAAAATTCTTATTTCTTCCTTCACAGACAGACTTCTGAGTGCTACTGTTTCTCCTGGGGCCTCTTAATAGATTCAAAAAGCTCTCTCTTAAAGGAACAACTTTGGTTTTATATTCCAAGTCATAAACTTTAAGATTCTTTCTGTTTCTTATGCATGAATGTGCGATTGGAGACTGAAATGTTATTACTTCCAGGTGACAGTGCAGCTCTAGGTGAAATTAGATGGCAAGAGAAAATATCATCTCGCTGCCCAATTAAGAAAATTTCCATGATATGCTTTTATTTGTAGAATATTTCTAAAGTGTTTAATTAATTTGGGAATAAATACGCATTTAATATAATAAATTTGGGTCATTAATAAAACTGCTACTTAAGAACCATTAATATACAGAGACTAATAAGGGTATTTTTATTCCTCAAATATCTGGCTCTGTATATCATTCTTGGAAGCACTGTAACCATTGCCACCTTTAGAAATCTTTATCTGAATGCTCTGAATTTGCTTTGTTTCAATTCTTGGCTACATATTCAGGCATACAGGGCCTCTTAGGGAAACATTAGTATTTGTGGGTTCTCTATGTGTGTGTGAGAGAGAGAAAGAGAGAGACAGAGAGAATGGAAGTGTAGACTTCCACCTTATATATTTCATCAATAAATATTCTAGAAATCAATGGAAGAAGTTCTTGGAGAAAGAGGAGTAAATCAAAGATAAAGTTAGATCAATAGCCTTGCCTTGAACTTCATCATTTTGTGTTTTGGGGAAGGAGAGAAATAATTAATCTCTGTGTAACTATTCTTTATGCATCCAGCCTTTTAAAAATAATATTCTCTTCCCATTATATATTCCTTCCTGTTAAATATTTAAAAGCCTTCTAATTTTCCATCCAGTGTGTACCGAGGCAGATGCAGCATATTTAATTAAAGGGTTAGCCTTTACCCAGAGTTTGTAATAGGACTTTTAACCACTTCAAAAATATCTGACAAAAACAAGTGATTGTAAAACACTAAATGGAGTTTTAAATTTAAAGCGTGTCTTTGGAGTTCCATGAATTTATTGTGAGAATGCTATTTCCAGGATTAACTGTGATTTTAGCTTTCTCCTTACAGTAGCTGAATTAACAAAAGAGATTCGTGACTGCATATGGAAATTTTAGCAAACATATTTGAAACTATAAAAATGTCTAGGGATTTTTCAAATCCAAATAATATCTATTTCCCCCCCCCAAAACATAGCTATAAAATCACAAGGAAATATAGTGACATAGAAAAATCATAAGTTACTGAAGGGCAGAGTTTGTATACTTTAATCAGAGTTTTTCCCATAATTTTATTCTGCATAAAATTTATTTTACATAGAAACAGATTTTTTATTGTGAAATAATATTGGCATCTGACTATGACTAATTTTCCTGTCAATAATGGAAAAGTCTCATCAAAAACCCTGTTTTTAAATTAATATTTTTCTTTTTCTGTTTGTAACATTTTAAAATTATAATCTTTAATCAGCCAACAACAACTCAAGTGTATCGCCATCATGTATAAATTTTTCCGTCTTGATCACAAGACTCAGGAGGAAATTTGTTTAGGTGAGTTTGGATTTCCGCTGTTCCTTTCACTTGCTCTTATTCCAGCTCTGCAATGAGCTGGTGTAGAAAAGGAGCTTAGTCTGGTGTGTCTCTGTTCTAAGTTTCCAGGCTACTGATCATGCCACTTTCTACTCTACGTACTACATGTCATCTGGGTAAAAATCCATTCTAAAAGTTGTTTTTCTTCACTGATCAACATGAAGCTTTCATATCTTTTCTGGGATATACATTTTGTTTCTTAACACATAAAACAAAACCAAAACCAGAAACAAAAACACTTTGTCAATCCATTTATGAATTGATGGGCAATGTAAATTTCCATATACAGTCACGAATCTCTTTTATTAATGCAGCTACTCTAAAGAAAAAGGTAAAAATCACAGTTAATCCTGGAAATAGCCTTCTCACAATAAATTCATGGCACTCCGGAGACGTGGTGAAACTTGTTTTTGTCATATTTTTCTGATGTGGTTAAGAAACTCTAGGTAAAGGCAAATCCTTTAATTCAATATGCTTGGGTTGATTCCATGTCTTTCCAATTACAAATTATATTGCAATAAACATTTGAATAGAGGTGTCTTTTTGATAAAATGACTTCTTTACCTTTGGGAAGATACTCAGTAGTGGGATTGTTGGATAGAACAGGGGGATACTTTCAGTTGTTTGAGAAATCTGCATTGTGTCTTCCCATCACAGTTGTAATGATTTGCAGTCCCATCGACAGTGTCTAAGTGCTCCTTTCTCTCTGCACACATGCCAGCATCTATTGCTTTTGTACTTTTAGTTAAAAGCCATTCCAACAGGAGTAAGGTTTTATGGAGGTTTTATGAGTACTACTCAGCCTTAAAAAGGTTAAATTAATGCCTTTTACAGCAATTGGGAAGGAACTGGAGACCATGTTTCTAAATGAAGTATCTCAAGAAGAGAAAAACACCACCTGTGTGTACTCTCTATAAATTGCAATTAAGTGGTGGGCACACACATGCACAGAAGGAAGTAAAAGTCATTGGAAATCCTGCAGGTGGCAGGTGGGGGAGGGGAACCCACCTCACAGGTACCATAAGTACTGTTTGGGTGATAGGAACACTTACAGCCTTGGTCAAGGTATGCAGCTGAAACATTTGTGGCTTAATATTATGAATTTTTGTTTAAAAAAAGGAAAACATGGGCGGCACCTGTGGCTCATTGGGTAGGACACCAACCCCATTTAACCAGGGTGGCGGGTTTGAACCTGGCCCCAGCCAAACTGCAACAACAACAACAAAAATAGCTGGGTATTATGGCAGGCACCTATAGTCCCAGCTACTCAGGAGGCTGAGGCAAGAGAATTGCCTACGTCCAGGAGTTGGAGGCTGCTGTGAGCTGTGATTGCCTTTATCTACCAAGGGTGATAAAGTGAGACTCTGTCTCTAAAAAAAAAAAAAAAAAGAAAAGAAAAGAAAAAAAGAAAGGAAAACACTCCAAATACCTTCACATTTGGGGGCAATGTCTGCTAACAACAAATTCTCTCAGGTCTTATATATCTAAGGATGTATTTTGTCTTTATTTTCTCTGGAAGTAGAATTTTCAGTGGCCAGGTTTGGGTTTTTTTGTTTGTTCATTTTTGTTTTTCCTTTGATTATGTTAAAGATGTTGTTGCATATTGTTTAATGCTTTACACCTTTGATGGAAAATTTATGGCAATTCTTTCTCTTTTTCCCTGGCAGTCTTTTAAACATTTTCTCTTTATCACTGACTTTCAGTAATTTTATTATGGTCTATCCCAGGGCAAGTTTGTTGGGGTTTCTGTGAAGCTCTTGGAACTGTGTTTAGAGTTTCCATCAAACTTGGAAAGTTGTAGTCACTAATTCTTCAATATTATTCTTTACCACTGAGTCTCTGGTTTCCTCTCACACCTTCATTTTGGTAGTGTCTATAACTGTATCTTCAGATTTTTTTTATGTTTTCTTATGCAGTGTTTAAGCAATTCAATGGATTTCTTTACTTTAAATACTGTATTTCTGATCACCATAAGTAGCACTTGCCTGGGGAACGTCTACTGTTTCTCTCTGGATTTTGTCTTCCTTTCTAAATCATACTCATTTTAATTTTTTAAGTCCTTCTCTACTAATTGTTTTATTTCTCTCCTTTATGAGTATATTTTGATTGACTGAATGTCTCCAGTTTATGGGTCACATTTTATTAGTATTTTTTTAATTTGGTGCTTTTATTTGATTTTGAGCGACTGGATTATATTGTTTTCTTTATAGAGTATATGAAATTTTGTTTTTTTTTTTTTCTGGCAGTTACATTGCTTGCAAATTAATTTGATATTTGGGGGAGTTTGTTTGGAAAGATCCCCAAGACTTCATTTCAGGGCTATTTTAGTCATAATCGTAAGGTTTTTACCTTTCTGGGATTTTGATGAAATGCCCAGGTTTTCAGGGGGATTTTGATGAAATTCCATGGTATTCCAGGGGGATTTTCTACTCTAGATAAACCTGAGTATGTCCCAGCCTTGTGTAAGCCTTGGGAGCTGTTACGCTATCAGTTTCTCTGTCTTTTGTTGCCTGGTCTCATGGACTTTCACCCATAACACAGACAGCTTATTATCTAGCAGCACACACAGGGTACCCCATGCAGATTTTTATAGCTGTTTTTCTGCATAGCTGCTGCTTTATCATAATTAGCCTTGAAAATTCTGACTTATTTTCTGAATGCAGATCTTTGTTTTCTCAACTCAGCAAGAGTCTCGAGCTGTGCTTGGGGTCCCCCTCTCTGCAGCCCCATCCAAAGGTTACTCCCCAGAGAAATCTGGTGCAATTGCAGGGCTACCTTTTTTGTGTGTCCGGGTCTTAAAGATCACAGACCTTTGCTGCTAGTTGTCAAAGACCTGAAAATAATATCAATTTTTAGCTGCTTATGGTAGACAGCTGAGAATAATGATTTCTGTATTGTGGTCTCAGGGCTGACGATACCTTTATTTTCATACAACTTCAACCTCTGTGTTACCCAGAGGTTGGGTGATATGTAACTTTTTAAAAGAGTGCTCTGTGTTGCTCATAGAATTTTCTGCCAAGTTGTTGGCCCCCATTTTATGTACAATTTTGTGCTTAAGACCTTTTTTGCTCTATTTGAAGGTATAAACAGGTATTTTTCAGACAACAAAAAGATACATATCCTAGCCCCACATGGACCTCCATCACCTCATTGGCCGGGATGTTGACTAGATACAGAGTTGTCCAGTCATGCCACCAGAAAAAAAATAAACAAGTCTGATTGTATAAGGAATCGGCACCTCCATCAGTGGAAGCCTTTCAGATATTGCTAAATGCTTTAATACCATATAGTCTCAGATTCTAAGAGTTAAAATGTGGAATATTAAAAATTAATTAATTATTAGAACTAATATAACATTGTGTTTTCTCATCAAAGAGGAACTTAATGTAAAAGTGTTAGAATTTCCCAGGCATCAAAGGCTGGTCCAAATGAGCAATGATTTAGGGGCCTAATTATATCTCTGAGGACAAGACTCTTTCTGTTTTAAAACGAGGAACTGATTTTATATTTGTTTTTATTTTTAGTATAACATCTAGTGTTTGAGAGGAAATAGACATGTAATAGAAGCCAGTAGCAACCCACATTAAAAGAGACTTTCTTTTCTTTTGAGGTGTTGGGGGGGGACAGAGTCTCAAGCTGTTGTCCTGGGTAGAGTGCTGTGGCATCACAGTTCACAGCAACCTCAAACTCCTGGGCTTAAGCGATTCTCTTGCCTCAGCCTCCCAAGTAGCTGGTACTACAGGTGCTCACCACAATGCCCAGCTATTTTTTGGTTGCAGTTGTCATTGTCGTTTAGCTGGCCTGTGCCAGGTTTGAACCCCCCAACCTTGGTGTATGAGGCTGGGCCCTACCCACTGAGCTACAGGCGCTACTAGAGACTTTCTTTTCTAATGCTACTTTGCACAAGCCATAAAATGTCGGAAAACCATCACAAGTTCCCTGATAATTGAGACAAATTAGGTCCAAGCACTTCACCATCAGCAGTAGTGTCTCAGCTCTCACTTCTACAGTAGAAGCTTCAGTGAATGAAAACCAAGCCACTTAGGTCTTGATTCCTTCCCTAGACGTGCACATAGTGATTTTTTCCTAACAGAGTCTTTCTTGCTACATCTTCTGTTGCCTTTATTGTGATCTCTAACATTACAACATTATTTCCATATTGTAGATGTCCTGGGTTTATAGGCAGCAATATTAAGTATTATTACAAAAAATTAAAAAATATATATCAGCATAAAAATGTCCTAAATTCTCTAGATGCCTATCTGTGACTCTGGTTAAAGGGCATGAGCTCATTTTAGTTTTTGTTTTGTGTTTCATATAGAGAGAGGATGCCAAAAAAGTGTATATACATTTTAATAAAGGAAAAAACTGTACTGAATTGATAATACCTAATATAAACTAATAACAAAGACAAAGACAAATCAGGTTGAGCACCTCTTGTAATTACAGAACTCAAATGTTAGTTGAGTATCACAAATTTAATACAGTCTTTTTCCTTTCTTAAAATGTGTATACTTTTTTTGGCACCTTTTGTATATGTATATTACGCTGTCTCTCAAACATTTATTCTAAACCTACATCTTTGAAGCTTTAAAGACGATATTTCTGTTTTTCTATGTAATTTGATACAAGCCCTTGCCAGGTTTAAGCTTACATGTAGGACTAAATGAAGTCTTTTGAAATCTCCCCACATTTAATGTGCTTAGAATTTTGAAGAAATCTATAATATAAATGTATGATTTTTATTGCTCTCCACAATTCTACTTTCCATTCTTAAAGCTGCGATTACCATCTTATTAAAAATTAAACAACATTCATTTGACAGTGCTAAGGAAGCCTCAGAAATCTGACTATTACATTGTTTAGTCAATGAATCTAGGACTAAAGACACAAAAGAAAACTAGGGGGTACTGAATACAGGCAAGAAGAAAGAGAGAAAGCTAAAGACATCTCCAGGTTAAAATACAAAGCATCTCTGGAAATAGATGTCAGAGAAACTTCAAAAGACGTGAATATGTATTTATGCTTCTTTCAAATATGCAATTTTGCAAAAGTCACTGTCAAAGGCTTACGACATAATGTTTGATACACCTTCAAAACAATGTTCTGTTACTGAAATTACTATGACTTTCTTACGTCCATTAACCTTCACCCAGTGCTCTGGTAATGACACCATTGATTTAAACTGCGGGCATTGCAGGCAGATCATAGCTTCTACCACTTAAGATCTCTTTCTATCATTTGTTCAGTAGTCAAATTTGTCAGTCATTAACTTAGTAATGTAAAGAATACAAGCTTTCGATAAAAGAATGTCACCAAATTTGTAGTTTTTTCGGACAAATATAAGAAGAAATACTGAGAAATAAAAACCCTGCTTTGGAAAAAACCTAAAGGAAGAAGATAAATAAACAAGAAGTTGAATGAGCTTTAAGCCTCTAGGAAACGAGCTGATTGTTAGATATAAAAGAAGTCACAGCCTAAATCCTATATTCAAAGGCCTTAAAAAACCAGTAACAACAAAAACAAAATTAAAAAATACCAAAAAATTAAAAATCTCCACAATAAAGCATACATGTAATCAATGTCTACAATATGTTATGGCCCAGGGTCATACCTCAACCATCATCGACTATAAATTTTCTGGAGGTTCTCTACTTGACCTTGACTGTCCAGACTCATTCTGTACCCTCTCTTCCTCTACACTAGTGGGGCACCCTTTGCTGGCTGACTTTTGCTATAATTGGCATCTAAAGATCACAGAATAGGAGGAGAAAGAAGTACATTCCTTTGCTTCCTACCTGCTAAAACCAGGGAGTAGCTCTTACCCTCTGTGACCACAGAGGAGCTGGGTCTGTTCAAGCTCTCGTGGGCTCAGGAACAGTGATTCTTCACTGGCCCCTCTTTCTCTAGAAGCAATAGAAGCCTCCAGCTACTGCTAGTCTTAGAATATTTTTGGTTAGCTTCACACTGTCCACAATTCTGTAAGTAGTCCTTCATTAAAGTCTCTTAATTCAAACTTCTTGGTGTGCATTTTATTTTTTACTAAGAACCTGATTTATATAGCAAACACTTGTTACGTCCATTAGTGAGAGTTCCATTTATATTTTCCATTGTGAAAAATAAATACATAAATTCAATTGTGTGTGTATTCATATAAATACAAACACTTATGTGTAGCTTCGCCCGAGGGAATACATTCTGATTCACTAAATCTAAGTAATTAAGAAAGCCGAGTTAATGTGGAGCATTGGTATTAAGGCCTAAAAGATATTGATCCACTTTTTCTACAAAGGATGTTAAACAATTCTTGATTTATACCTAATGCTTACTAGCCTGAGTGATTTTAGGAGCATCACAAAATCATAGCAGGATGCATTTTGGTGTATAGAAATTTATCAAGGACTTTATAGTTCTAAATCCATTAGACTCTTGAGTTCTCCTTACACTACTTTTGCTGATATTAAGTCTGCATTTGAACACCATCAGTGATAGGACTAAACTACTAGTGTCCGAAGCCATTACTATTTTGAGCAGCTTTAGCTATTGGAAACTTTGTCCTTGTGTTCACATAAGCGATTTTTTCATGTAACTACCCCCACTGGTTTCCCTCTGCCCTTCAGAGCCATCTTCAATATGTGGAATCACATGGCCACGTGATCTCTTTCACCTAGTTGAACACAGTTATTATTATTTCATTGGGCTTCTCGTTTTCAATGTTTTCTAAAGCAGTTTGCCAAACTCTTTCATAGTTGTATGATCAGTTAGCACTGAAAATAACTTATTTCTATTTCCTCAGCTCTTCTCTGATTCCTGAGAAAATCCCCTGGATCAGAGCTTGCCCATGTTTTTGTGTGTGGACTTTACTATTTCCTAACTTGCCTCAGACCACCTTGGTCTCTGATACCTGCTTTCCAAAAGTTGCCTATATTTCTACATAAGCTCCTCATTCACTTTGCATATTAGTGCAATCAGTCTGCAGACACACGAGGACTAGAAATCAACTCTTGCACAATTTCCATGAATTTATCTCTAATTGATTACTTTTTTATTCATCCAGACAGGATATTATATAGGACCATATGGAAATGATGAAGTGTTTGGTCTTGCACATTATTATTTCATCTTAAGTTTGTAGGGGATATTTTTTTCCCAAGTAGTTTCTCAATTAATAAAATGTGTCTCTTTCAGGTATTACTCAAAGTTTCAGAGACCAGATTCTCACTTCTTCAGATATCAGATTCTGACCCTCCTCTGATTAGTTAATTTAACAGACTTCAGAACCACTTTCTATATCATTGCTGACCACTCTAATAATAGCTTCATCTTGCTTTGTTCTAAAAGATAAAACCTAGAATAAAACATGACTTGATCATAGAAAATATCATTTGAGGATTCATTCAAAAATATTTACTTAGTGTTTCCTACATGCTAGGGCTTGTTAAAGCTGGGCACACAGAGAAATGAGAACCTTAGATCTTGCTATGAGACTCTTCTCGTCCCATCATTCCCTGGGCTGTGGCTGTGGGACACTTTGTCCTATTCCAGTAGAAAGATTTTCAATATTAAGACAGAAAATATCTTTATAACCCCCATAATGTCCCTACCATTATAATGGGAAACAAAAAGAAATTATAAAGATAACATAGATGTAGAAATACAGAGCATTCCAGTTACAGGAATCATAGCATTGAGTGTCTGTTTCAAGTGGTCAGTGGTTACAATGACAGCCATTTATCTGTTTGTTTACTGATATTCTTTTAGAGTCCTAGGTAGCAGTAAAACAGCCTGTTACCTTCTCCTGGCTTTACTGAATATATATGCTAAAGCATGAGAGTTTGCCGTGGCTACAACTGGAATAAGACAGACATAAAAAGTCTGTAGCCTGAAAGCCAGAATATGTGGGTTGTAACCCTTGCTTTGCCTCTAACAAATACATGAACTTGAACCACGTTCTAAGTTCTCATTTCTCTTCTGTATATGTGACACTGTACTAGGATGGTCTCTGGCTCTTTGCAGCTCTAATTTTCTGATTATATCATGTTGCTTGAGAAGCTGGTGAAGGAAACAGAAGGATCCAGCTTCCCCATTTGCAAAGAGAGTTGAATGCTGGCACAGGCATTCAGGGCTGTATATGGGAATATGTGATTATAGTACAATCATGATTCATCAAGAGAATAAATTCTCTTGTTGGTTACACATACACACTCCCCACCCCTTCCCACTCACAACTTTTACTTCCTGGTTTTAAGAACAGCCTAAAAGTAGGGGCAGAATGTGGGTGGAGTGGGAAGAGGGGAGGGAAAGGAGAGGGAAGTGTTCTCTATTTGGAAGAGATTTTTTGGAAGCCCTTTCTCATGCTCATTTATACCACCCACAGTGCTTCTATTCTTCCTTTCTGAGTGTTTGATTATCCCAACCAGACAGAAAGTAATAAGTCAAAATAGTTATTGTCACTCCTTTTCAAGCTCAGTTAAAACATTTTTATACATACACAAATTATGCCTTAATTCACTGAATAAAACTAAAAGAAATCAAACTTAGGAGACTCAGTCGTGCCAACCAGAGAAAAGAAAATTCTGTAATAAGGCCATTCAAAATGTATTTCTATGCCCATGAAGTGAGATGGATATGGCCAATATTGACCTTTTAAAGCCATTTTCTACTTTTTGTTTGTATATAGTGAGTCCACTTGCATAGTACTCAAATAGGTCAGAAACAGAGCTTATAAGTAAGTTTTATTAACATGATATTAAGCACAAGGATTCTACAGGTGAGGGTAGTTGGTTCTGGCACTACCCAGATTATAGTAGGAAAATCACTGGTATTGAAGTTATTAAATAATTTTGGGAAGCTCATGACAATAAGACAATATTTAGCTGAGCTTTCTGTTGAAAATTCAATGCAATTTCTGATGGGAACTAGGTGGCATAGACTGTTTTCTCCCTGCTCCTTGTTGCTAAGTACAACCAGAAAACCCGGAAATAATACAAAAGGCAATCAAAGGAGAACAAAGAAAAAATGGAAAAGCAAAGGAAAAATGATTAGGAATCTCAGAACTGGAGAAACAACTCAGTATCAAGGCTATGTACAAACTTCTACCCAACAAAAGAAGGTGACCCACATTTGTCTTCTAATCCTCAAGGTGGCACCCCCAAAATTGATACAATGAAGCTCTAACCCTCAAAGTTCTAGTATTGAAGGAAAGGCCCAGGGGATGATTAGGTTTAGATGACACCATGAGGGCGGGGCCCTCGTATTGGGAATAGTTCTTTTACAAGCAGAGGGACAGACTGGACTCTCTCTCATTCTCCCTCCCTCCTTTCCCATGCTTTATGGAAAGACTGAACACTCAGTGAGCACACAACTATCTGATCTAGGAACAGGGCCCTGACCAGAACCTGACTGTGAAACTGGCCTCCTGACTTAGGACTTATAGAATCCAGAGCTGGGCAAAAATAAAGACTAATCGTTTAAGCTACTTGGTCTATTGTCTTTAGTAATAGCAGCCAGAATTCACTGAACTAGTGGCCCAGTAGATCATTCTTCTCCCAGGTAGAACGAGAGCTCTCCCAACAACACCAGGAGATAACAGCAGCCGAAAGGAGGATTTACCAGGTCTGTCACTGGTTATAACTTGGCTGGGGATGCATTTTCCTTCCCGAATGCCTCCGAGACTCCCTGCTGCCCCTGAGAGACACCCATGGCCAGCGGCACAGGCAGGAGGTATCATTTGCTTAGTCATTCGACATTTCTATTTGCTCTGCATTTATTTTGTGCCAAACACTGTTCTAATTCCTGGGCTATGTCGGTGAAAACAATGACGAAAAATCTATTGATATGATACTTGATCCTATTATTCAATTGAGAATTTCAATGCAAGGCACATCATTGCATAGTCAAACATAAATATTCCAGACACAGATTAAGATTCAAGAACCCCTTTTGAATGTCTTCCTTTTCTAAGAATCCGGCATAGGCCTCAGATTGAGGTAACGAATGTCATTGTCTCTCCTCCTTCTGCTTCGACACTCGGGCTTTGCAGATTTTCCTCCTTCTGTTCCACGCTGTTGTAAACCTGGCAAGTTTGTGCTGAGTTAGCACTTCCTATTATCAGAATTCTTGCTCTCTGCAGCAACAGTTTTTCACAGTTTAGATTTAAATACAGTTTTTTGCAAGACTGCTAAGAAGATTGTTCCTCCCCAATGTACTCTGTAAAATGCCAGCTGCCTTCTTTGATCAAAAAAATAAAAAATAAAAATGAGGCATCTGTTGATGCAATGTGGCGGTGTTCTGCTCTGTGGCCAGCATGCATGGGCTTTTCACTTGTTTGACTATTCTCCAGAATCTACCAAACACTGTGGCAATGGCTTAGTTTAATAGCCAGGCCAGAAGAAAAAGCAATGCCCTAAATGAATCCAGCTGAAAGGATGTTACACATGGAGGAAAATAGTGAAATTTCTGTGTTATACTGGTAAATATCTCAGTGACTGCACTTTTCTGAGAATCAATTACTTAAATATTTCGGGCTAAATAGCTAATATATTCATTGTCCAAAGTGGACAGCATGCTTCTGTTCTTCATGTTTGTTTTTCTTTTCGACATAAAATATTGTCCATTCCAGCGTTACAATTACGGGATGTTGTGCACCTACATTTGAAACTATTTATTTAAAAAGTGTTCCGTCATATTTACTCAAAAATTTTTGGACTAGTTGTAGATGTACAGAACAGTTTCAATGATAATATGGACAGTTCCTGTGCGCACCTTATCTACTTCCCTCCTTCATTGTTGGCATCTTATATTATTTTGTCACATTTTTCAAAACTAAGCAAGTGATACTGGTGCATTACGATTCAGTAGATTCTAACATGTGGGGGTTTCATCAGTTTGACCACAGTGTCCTCGTTCTGAGCCGGGGTCTCACCCAGGGCACCACACTGTTTCCAGTTATCCCATCTCCCCCATCGCCTCTGACTCACGGTTGCTTCTCAGTCTTATTTTTCATGAACTCAGCAGACTTCACGAGTACTGGCCAGGTATCCTACAGAATGTCCCTTAATGTGAAATTACCTAATACATTTCTTATGGTTAGAATGGGGTGAACGTTTTTTGTAGAGAATATGACATATGTGACCTGTCACATCAAATCGGTGGGAGGCAGGAGGTCCACACAGCATCACTGATGACACTAAACATCCTCATTTTGAAGAAATCAAGTCTTTCCTATTTCTTCACTCTGCCGTTATGACTTTTTTCTTTCCTTTCTCTATTCTTTGAATGTGTAGCTCATTTACATATTTTTTAATTTAAAAAATGATTAAATAACATATACCTAGCAACACTTGTGTACCTAACATCCAGATTTTAGTAAGTTTTAAAATTTAGACATTTTTGTTCCAGGAATTTTTAATTAGCAGAGTACTATCACCCATTGAGTTGATATTCCTTATAGGTTACTTCAAAATTTCATTTTTTTTCTTGCATTGCAGAAACAAACTGATTAAAAACTTATGTTGAATAAAAAGAAGCAACTTTCAAATAGCTACAGTAACTTGTTAAAGAGTGTCTATTATGAAAAGGAAGACAGAATAACATCAAAAATTCAAAATGTGGGGGGAGTGTAGTTAAAGTATTTTTAGCATCAAAGTTATGTTGTTATCAGCCTAACGTGACCTGTTTTAACTGCAAGATCTTTTCTGCAGGCCTCCTGGTGACAGACTGAAAACTTATAACAGATATATAAATATAAAAACCAAGGAATCAAAATGAACTGCTATAGAAAACAATCACCTAACCACAAAGGAAGACAGAAAAAAGAAAGGAAAAAACAATCTACATCACAACTAAAAAACATTTAACAAAATACCAATAGTAAGTCCTTACCTACAAGTAATCACTTTGAATGTAAATAAATTATATCCTTCAATCAAAAGACATGGAGTAGATGAATGGATTAGAAGAAAAAAAATGACACAACTATCAAAAGGACTCAAATAACGTGTAAAGCCACACACAGATTGAAAGTGAAGGCATAAAGACATTTCATGTGATTAGAAACCAGAAGAAAGCAGGAATAAAAGGGTATAACAATCTTAAGTATGCATCCACCCAACATTGTAGCATTTAAATATATAAGGCAAACATTAATAGATATAAAGAAAGAGACGGATCACACAGAGTTATAATAGGGAACTCAACACCCTACTTTCAGCAGTAGACAAATAATCCAGACAGAAAGTCAAAAAGTCAACATCAGGACTAAGGGGGAGGCTTCAGGACGACAGTTGCTCCTATTGCTACAATATCATCATCAGTATTGCACCTGTTGGTTTCAGAAATTATTGATAATGATTACAAAGATCCATTATTTTATCAGATTTTGAAAAATAGAAACAGTCTAACTAAGTGGTATTATCCTCTTTATTAAATTCTGAAATGCTTTGTTTGGAAGAAGAACTCTCATCAACTATTTGGTTTCTTTATAGAAAAATTAGGCAAATGATTTCTTTTTTCCTCAATTGGTGTAGGAGACCAAGCACCAGGCTTATAGAAGCAGCCACTGGTTCTTGAGGGTGGCGCTGGGAGCCAGACAATCTCCTAGCCAGCCTGGAGATGTTTGGCAGCGGGAGACAAGCCCTCAAGCAGCTGCAGGCGTTAATGAGATAAGATCAGTAGCTCCTTAGTAAGCAGGTGTTATACTTTTAACATTCCTGGTGCAGCAGGGTGGGAGTCGAGCCCATGGGAAAAGAGCATGCAGTGACCATTAAACATGGGATCCTAGTACGTGGGCCCCCACACCTGTTGCGTAATGCTTCAATAAAAGGCTCTCCCTGGAGATACGGGAAGTCCACCTCTTGCAGGCATATACCTTCAATTCGTGTCCTGGCTGTTTTTATTCCTGTGGTGATGGGGTGCCACAGCAAACCCTGACAAATCAGTTTTAAAAAATAAATTGATACTATAGCAACCTCCATAGATAAACAATACATTTGTGTTTTTGTTTTGTTATGGTAATGAAGTTATATATTTTCATATATTTGAGCTATTTCAGTTATTATTCCTTGTCATACTCAGACTGTCCCAACTTTGGCCTGCCAGAAGTCTCTGTATAAAAACACTTTTTTTTTCATTTGATACAAATGAGATGGGTTTCTAATATATAAACAGAAACATCAGAAGTGATGACTGTGATTCAGTCATGCACTGATAACATTTCAATCAATGATGAACTACATATACTACATTGGTTTCATAAGATCACAATGTTGTATTTTTATTGTACTTTTTCTACCTGTAGATATGTTTAGATACACAAATACATTGTGTTACTGTTGCTTACAGTATCCAGTATAGTAGCCTATGCCATATGGTTGACATAGGCTACCTTAGATAGCATAGCTTTGTAGTAGACGATATCATTTAGGTTTGCGTATTTACAAATGACAAAATTACCTAATAACACATTTTCAACAAGGAGAACAAGAAAACACTACTGAAATAAATTATTGATGACTTGGTTGTTATTATCTATCTAGGTCTTCTCTACCAAGACAAGTGAGGTATCCTGGAGAAGAAAAAAACAATTTCACATGAAGTACTCTGGGGAATTCCTTGGAGTAGTCAACTGGAGTAGAACATTTTTTAATGAAAAAAGTTGGTTAATAAATTAATAGAAAAAATTCCAGCTCTAAAAATATAATTTAAGTATTTTGTTCTCCATTTTCACCCAAGAATATCTACCTAGGGATTTATTAATATTTCCTAATTATATTTAGTGTTTAGAATACAAACGTAACTTATCTATGTAAGAAACACAACAAAGAAATGTTAAGCACAGAAGCTCTGTAAATTTCAAATAAATGCCTACCATGAGGCATTTTAAATATTTCTACTTACCTAAAATATTTTTTTAAAGTTATGCTACCATAGTTTACCTTAAGATGTTATTTGAAGAGCTCTAGGAAATTTATTTCAAATGTTAAAATATACTCATCATACACTACCTTCTAACATATGTCTTCAAATTCATATATGACTCTTATCATTTCTACATAATTCACATCATTTAGGCTTTTCTTCATGTAGTTTAATAGCATCTTAATTTAAAAACAAAGAGGGACTCACAGTTTGTTAACCGAACTGAGGAGAGGGAATTTTGATTAGAGGATAATTCCTGTAACTGAAGTGACATTTTTGGTGCTTCAAATACAATGTCAGAATTGTCTCAATGTTAATATTCTGTTTCATGGTTTTCTTATGTGTTTTTGAATTTGACAGGCTTTCCAACTCCCTCCCCGTTTTGGTTACAGAACTAGAGTGAAAATAAAGATTGAGTTCTCCCCATGAGTTAGGGCCTGGGTAGGGTCATAGCAGGATTACAGTGGGAGGACGACCTGTAGTAGAGTGGAGTGTGACTCCCTGTGACTCTCCACTTCTGGGCACTAGCATACATGATTCAGACTGCACATGGTCTACTGAGGAGGAGCTGGGTTGAATGGGGCTGGCCTTTCTCCTCCAAGTTCCCTGTTGGTCAGTATTCATGCTTCATTACCAATCAGTAGCTCCTTAATGAAGATTCCCTGTCCACGGCCATGACTGCTTCACCTCATTCGCCCCTAGTAGTGTCCACTGTCCCATGCACTTGGTGTTTGCATGTAGTTTGGATTGCCATTTTACTTTTAAAAATCACTTTAGTTTAAGGTATTTTTTTAAGAGTAAAGACTTTGTAGCCAGATGACCCTTGGTTCAAAGCCTGCCTCTGCCAAGTATTAGTACTCTATGAGCTCGGGTAAATTATTTAAATTCCCTGCTGTGGAGTTTCCGTATGTATTAAATTGCGGTTGAGTCTGAGTGAGCTATAAGGCAATTAACATGGCATTATGATATTTGACCAGATCCTCAAACCTCAGTCCCACCTTAACATAATCACCTCTGCCCATGAATTCTTGAAACTAGACGAAGCTAGCTGGGGTTTTCCGAGCGTGAACTCTAGAGCGGAACCTTGTGATACAGGTTGGAAAACTTTGTGACGAGTTTTCCCCCCTTTTTGACCTCAAACCAAAGCAGATCAGTTCTATTCATTTATATCTACCTCAAAGTCTGAATTTCATCTCAACTTAGCATTTCAATGGTAAATAAATAAATAAATAAAAATAAAATTATACCTCCTAATGACAGTGAAAAAGGAATGAGAGAGACAAGATCATTTTTCCCAAAGCTTGGAGTGGAGCCAACTCAAGCAACTGTTCAAAGTCTGATTACCAAAGGAGAGTAGCAAAGAGTGTTACCAGAGCTCTGTGTTGTGTGCAAATCATTATGCTTTAGGACTCAGGCCCAGTATGAAGCTTGACATCTGACTAATCCATATCTAGATACCTCATTTTTGAGGGTAGGTATCTTGGCCCTGATCTCAATTTATTTTTAGGAAATGATTAAGGAGAGCATTGGAAAAGCATCTGAGAGGAACAACCTTCCTTGCTTTATCTTTGGAATCCAACACATATCATCTTGTTGTTTATAAAGATTAAATGAAGTAAAGTATGGAAAGTGCAGAGAACAGTGCTGGAAATACAGCTAACTATTATCAGTAGGCAACAGCAGAAATGTTGGTTGAATTGACTCTGTCATTGTCTTTATCGGGCTTTCTTCCTCTTGTCATCCCCACAGGAGGCTGGATTTTAACCTGAACCATGACTTTGCAGGAGATTGCTGCATTTTAACCCCTTTAGAAGAATTTCCCTTTGAGCCTTGTGCAATCAGGACATCAAGGTAAGACAATCTGTATTTTGCTTTGAGAAGCTCAGGACAATTCTAATTGCCTGGCGGGAGAGAGGGACTGTGCAGAGGGTTTGGACAGTGAGAGAAACTGTTATAAAAAGGGTTACATGTATTTTAGCTCTGCTGGTTCTCAGAAAATCAAAAAGTCTGACAATGCACCCCAGGGAAACAGCTGCGCTTGTGCTTTTGAGGCAGATGAGCTTAATACTTGCCGTAGCTTTGATTTCAGACACACTGCCTTTCTGAAAATGAGAATTGTATTTAAAAGAACAGGCTCTTGTTATCTATCTCTTTTCTTCCAGAGAATAGCAGGGAAAAGATGTTCTGTTTGAAAGAAGATTTGGGTGTTTATTGTCAGTTAGCATGTGTGGAAATGCAGGACTAACTCCACAGACACTGATTATTTTTCTCCTGAGCACTGTCCCTACAGGACTGGGAGCTGCCAACTTGAGTCTGAGTCTCTCCCCAGTAGGGATTTTCCCTCCCGTGGACCACTGCAAGCGTGAGCAATAATAAATAATTCCCTTCTTGCTGCCTTTTGTCCTATGAAACATAACTTCTTGTTAGTAGCTTAAATATTTTATTGCATACATAATGCTTAGGAAAAGATGCCATTTAGAGAAAATGGAAAGAAGCGTGACATGTGAGTATAAGCCGGTACCTTAGACATTATATTCTCTTCTTGTCACTTAAAAATCATCTCTTAACCAAACTTTGGTTTCTTTTCTATATCAAGTGTATAGGCAGAAAGCCTATATATGCTTTTACTTGAGCCATATTGAAAAGGCAAGCAGGAAATCTTTTTAATAACTTTCAGAGAGAGACCTGGATAGAGCCCCATAAAATGGCCTCTGAGGTTATAAATGCCTGAGACACAAAGGCCGCAGGGGGCAGCTGCTTGCAAGCAAAACAGCTGCATATCTCAGCAATCTCCTGTTTGTTTTTTAGAGATGGATTGCTGCCTCCTGATGGTCATGTGAAAGGTATGGTATTCAAACAACCAGCTCCCCTGAAGTTCTTATCTTTGTTTAAGGAAAGTATTTTAAAGCATGCTTTTAATTAAAAAGTTTAAAAAGTAATCTTGTAGTGATGTCATGGAATGTGTATCAGTTAATCCATAGATTGATCAGGTGCTGGGCTTGGTTGAGATGGGTCATGACACCTATTTTGTAAGATGAAGACATTGATTACTAATTAATGATGTATAAGTAGAGTAGTGGATATAAAAGGTGGTGGAAAATAAAGCAAGGTTGCCACTTGCCATGAGAGTGTAAGTGGTCCTCCTTATTATTCAGACTATTTCATTGCAGGACTCATTTTCTCTGTGTCACTGATCATTTGGGAGACTTTCATGCAATACAAGTGATACTTTGATGTTTTCTCACAGGCTCTGAAAAGATGTGTGCCTGACCACAGTTAGTCACTTTTCTTTGTGTTTTAGAAGTCCCATCACATTTCAGCTTCTTGCCTCAAATGAAAGTTGGTAATGTCAGGGCATCTTCCTACAGGTTTACACGATCACTTAATTAACCTGCCATGTTATGCAAGAGGAATCAGCCTTACACGTTCTTTCACTGTTTATATTCCTTATTTCTTGATTTCTTCCAAGACAGACAACATATACCATTTGTTTTCTTGACATATATGAAATCTGTATTCAATTCCATGATAATTTCTTGCCAATAAGAAAAAGATTAACTTAGCAACAAAATTGGTTGTTAATTAAATAAACTATCTGTATCCTTCATTTGTACCAACTAAATCCCATCTCGTCTTGGCTAAGGCCTACAGTTCAGCCCTCTGCTCACACTGTTCCCTATTCTAAAGGAAACAATGTGTGTCTCTAAATATTTTCAATCCTTTGTAAAATACTGCTAGAAATTATTCCATGCTATTTGTTATTGTCATAGACAAACACTGATCATTTAAGGGGGGAAAGGAAATGGCTTTCGAGAATTGGTGGTCTTTGTTGCCATAGCTTAGCTAAATTATTTTTTCAACAGAGCCTATAAATGCATCACTATTTTTCTGTCAAGGGTTTTTTTTTTTTTCTTTCTAGAGTCTGAAAATTTTTAAAGATCAACTGGGCTCTGAGGAGATATCCTAGGGAACAGTATATTGCTTTAAACTTTTCTAAAAACAGAAAAAATATTGTAACATCATTGCCTTTATTCTCAGCCTAAAAAAAATGTTAAAGTATTAATTAAACTAAGATTACACTTAAATTATTTAAGATGATTTTGATACCTGATGTAACTTCTGTGTTTCTTGTTTTAATATCTGTCATCAGCCCTTGGTAGCTACTAAAAAATCTTAGATGAACATTAGTCTTTGAACTGAGCCACCAGCTGGCTACATAATTCTGAACCTTTAGACAAGTTACTCATAGTAAGATCTTGTGTCTTTAAATGTAACAAAGATATTTTGTTCAAAGTTCAATAGAGTCAGTCTTCAAATTGCTCTACTAAGAAATTGAATAACCCTTATTTCAAGTTATGTCATTTTTAAAGTACTTTATAACCATTTGTTGAAATGTATTACCTATTCAAAAATTCATGTCTGGAAGAAACTAAAGAGAAATTCATCAGCAAAGGAGAAAGGGAATATGTTTGAATAAGAGGCTATTGAGAAAGAGAGAAAAAAAAATGCTCAGGCACGTACAAAGTTTTCCCAGTATTCCCTACAGCATTCCTTAGTGTCACTGAGAATAGCTATGTTTAGCTTATAAATTTTGAACTAAAGAGAAAATAATCTATTTGCTTACAATCAGATCATGGTTTTTCAGGCAATAGAGAAGAATAGTTATTTTCTCTGATGATAGATAAATCTGGCTTCAATTCTGAGAAGCTGCTTAATCCCTCACATTTAGGTTTCTTCTATGTAGAATCAAGATCATACCTTTCTAATTCATAAACTGTTAGAGGATAAAATGAAATGTCATTCTAAAAGGGCTTACTATGTTTAGGTGCCTAGTATAATACAAGACACGAATTTTAATGAATAATCTGTCCCTATATCTATCACTATAAATAAGCAAGCTAGAAAAATTACATAAGAATAGGACAAAATAGTATATATACTAGAATAACTGACTATGTGAATACCAATATAGGTAGAGGTGATTATGCAATAAGACAAAGTGATAATAGAGAGAGATGAATTCTAGAATGACAATGAAAAATCTTCTTGAACTCTCTTCACAATGAAACAGTATCACTGGTGAACATTTTTTTTCAATACAACAATTTAAAATCTTAAGAGCATACAGCAAATGAAGAAATATTTATTCAAGAGAATCTACTAACGTTTGATAGGAAGTGAAAGAGTTGGCGGTATTTGAACCATGCCCTACCCATTCTCTCCCTCCTCGTAGCTCAATGTTATGAAAGTTCCACCCCATGTGCAGTAAGAGCACAGGGTTCCCTCTCCCTCTCTACATAGTAAATAAAGACTACATTATATCTTTGAGACATGCAAGACACCAGCATTTTTCTCTTTTCTCAGCTGTTTTGCAAAATAGCTTTTCCAGGAAAGTGTTTCTGAGCATTCTAGACCTCCCTTCTTCAACTTAGCTCCCCTTCATAAAGTGGAGACTCTAGTTCAAGTACAGCATACTGAGAAAAATGGATTTGGATCATCTGTGTCCATGTTTATTTACAGAAAGGAGATTTTATGTTGGGAGAGATGAGCCAAGAGTAAACAGAGGTTATCACCCTAGCTCAGTGCCCTGTTCATGAAGCAGGTGTTACAGTGGGAGAAGGGGGCCACTGTTCTTGCCTTTAGATCTAGAACAGGGGTAAGAATATTTAGACCTGAAAGAGAAGAAGATGATAAGAACAGACAACTCCGACACTCTCCCCACATTAAATGACTATTTGTAACTGAGTGTAGGGAAGTGTAAGGCTAAGCATACCTTTAAAAATAATGGAGATTTTGGTAGTAAGCAATTAAGAGGAAGGTGATAGCACCATGAGAGCAAGAAGCTAAACCATAAACTAGCTCAAGCTTTACCAGACACAACCCAAGAGAGAGACATCTATGAAAACCTTACTGGAGTATGAACAAATCTGAAATATGGACCTCAAAGGTGACCCCTACAAAACAGCATAAATTTAATTGGATCAGACTGAGTCGCAGGGCATTGTTACAAACAATGTGTGTGTGACAAGAATGCAGGGATGGGGGTGAGGCACTCACACACACACACACACACATACACACAGAGCATATTTTGGCATGATATGTTACCTCCTATCTCATTTCTTTCTTTTTACTCTTTTATTAAGTCGTATACACATAGATCATGAATACATTTATGCATATGTGGGGTACAATGTGTTGACTTGTTTATACAATCTGTTATTTGTTCCAATAGCTAACAATCACATACATGGAAGATCCTGGTGCTAATCATCATTCCATTTTCAAGAGTGGTGGAGAACCACAGTAATAGAATTCTCCAGAACCAATAAAATGCATATGTGTGGGGGGGGAGAGAATATTAATTGGTAGAAATTGGTCCTCATGCTTATTATAGAGGTTACATCCTAAAAAGGGACATGAGAAAGGTGTTTTAAAGGGGATTGGAGGAAAGCCCGTCCTACTGAACAAGAAAGGCTGCAGGGCCCTTTGGAACATTCAGCACTCAGCAACTCTTGCCAAATAAAGGGGAAAGAATGTAGGTATAAGGTAACCTAGGTAACCAACGACCAATAAAAAAGGACCATACTCAGTGAACAATAGAAAAAGTAATAATGCCTGGAGGCGCAGAACAGCCAATGAAAGAGTTGCAACCAATTTCAGACAGAGAGAAAGAAGGCTTTTCTACCTCTGCAGTGTGTTTGCATCTCCAACTTCCTCACTTCTTCTCATTCATAAGAGAGACCCAGTTTCAACTCTCTTTGGAAGTGCTCTATGCTTTCTCTTTGTTCTTTTTCATAATATGATCAAATCATTGTATTTTTTTAAATTATTTTTTTATTTTTTAATGTTTAATTAAAATAAATGTACATTTATGGGGTACAAAGTGATGATTTGATATACAATGTGGATTTCTCTTTGTTCTTAAATAAAAGTTTTCTTCATTATACTGAAATTTCTGCAGTCTACTTTTGCTTTCTATTCATGTTGCCTATCCTGCTTCAATTTTCCTTTTGGTTTCTACCAACTATTACTTTCCCCCTCCAGATTCCCACTTTGCCTTGGTAGACCTTTCCAGTTCAACCAAATAATCAAACTAGATCAACTGGGTTCAGGAAATTGGGACCCCCAACAAGTCCCACAATAAGCTAGGGCACCATGAAAGCCTGTGATGCAATTTAATCTTGAGTCCAAAGGCCCAAGAACTAGAGCATGAATGTCCAAGGGCAGCAGATGAATGTGCCAGCTCAGGGAGCTAAAATTCACCCTTTCTTCACCTTCTTGTTCCATTTGGGCCCTCAGTGGATTGGATGATACCCATCACATTGGTAAGGACAATCTTCTTTACTCAATCTACAGATTCAAATGCTAATGTCGTCAAGAAACACTCTCACAAACATACCCAGATATAAGGTTTTACCAGCTATCAAGGTATCCCTTCACCCGACCAAATTGACACATAAAATTACCACAGCTACCTTCTTCCTTTTAATATTCTTTCATATGTGTAAGCATTTTTATGATCACCTCTAGGACATCTGTTTACTATAATGAATAACCCTGAATTTATTTTCCTTGTCATTCAAAATGACATGATAGAATCTACAAAGAAAAACTGGTGAAAATCTATCTTCAGATTTATAGGATTAGATAACCAAGTCATGCAATGTAATATTAAAAATAATAGCTGGCATTTACTATTTTGAGCTGTCTGTATGTTCCATATCCTTTAGTAGTTGTAGCAACACTTTAAGAAAATCCTATTATTATCTCCATTTTATAACTGAGGAAATAGAAGCACAGAGCTATTATTTGCTCAAAGTCACAGCAGGCACATTTTAAAACATTTAAAAGTAGAACATGTAGATCAAAAAGAGAACTAAAAACACAAAATAAATTTTAAAAAAGTCAAATAGCTAATTTTCTGACTGATTCTTTTAAGTATAAGGAAATTTTCAAACATACACAAAAGGAAAGTACAGTCTGATCAATTTCCATTTGCTATCAACTTACCATGTGCATTGCTTCATTTATACCATCTTTTACTTACACTCCCTTGAATATTACAATGTAAATCTCAGAACTTTTTGATGTTCCATCATTTCTTTCATAAATACATATTATGAATCTCCCAAGGATAGAGTCACTTTTACCATAATCACAATTATGGTAACACTCACAGTACCTAAAATATGGAGTAATCCTTTAATGCCATAAAATGTACAGTTAGTTTTCACATTTTCCTATTAGTCCATTTTTGAATCTTTGTTTTAATTAGAGTCTAAATAAGGTCTATACATAGCAATTGGTTAATAATATCTTTTTCTTTCTTTTTTTTTTTTTTTTTGAGAGAGTCTCACTATGTCACCCTGGGTAGAGTGCTGACAACAACCTCACAACAACCTCAAACTCTTGGGATTAAGCGATTCTCTTGCCTCAGCCTCCCAAGTAGCTGGGACTACAGGCACCTGCCACAACATCCGGCTATTTTTTGTTGAAGTTGTCATTGTTGTTTAGCTGGCCCAAGGTTGGGTTTGAACCCGCCAGCCTCAGTATATTTGGCTGGCACTGTAACCACTGTGCTACAAGTACTGAGACGGTTAATACATATCTTAATACGTGAGTTTCCCTTCAATAATATTTTTTCAAAATTTGTCCAAAAAAACTACTACCTGGCAGACACAGGGGCTCATGCCTGTAACCCTAGCACTCTGGGAGACTGAGGCAGGAAGATCACTTGAGGTTAGGACTTCAAGATCAGCCAGACCACCATGATACCCCATCTTTCTCCTAAAAATGGAAAAAACAGGAAAATGGAAAAACCCACCTATAGTCCAAGCTACTTGGGAGGATGGCTTGAGCCTAGAAGTTTGAGCTTGTAGGCTAGTCCGAGGACATGGCACTCTAGCCAAGGTGACAGAGCATGACTCTGTCTAAAGAAAGAGATAAAGGGGGAGGGGAGAGGGAGAGAGAGAGAAAAAGGAGGGAAAGAGAGAAAGAAAGAAACTACTTCCTGTAGACATGTTAGACATGTAGTATTTTCTCCAATCTATATTTTGCATATTACATCACAGTGATATATTTCAAGAAGCCTGTCGGTACCCTGCAAGTTTCTCACTTTCAATAGTTAATTCTAGAGCCCAGATCACCTCAGAGTTTGTGGCAATAGTAAGAGTACTTCATAGGTAGATTTAAAAAGTAAAATAGGGCTCAGCATCTGTAGCACAGTGGTTAAAGTGTTAGCCACATACACTGAGGGTGGCGGGTTCGAACCCAGCCCAGGCCACCTAAACAACAATGACAACTGCAACCAAAAATAGCCAGGCATTGTGTCAGGCACCTGTAGTCCCAGCTACTTGGGAGGCTGAGGCAAGAGAATTGCCTAAGCTCAAGATTCAAGATTTGGAGGTTGCTATGAGCTATGACATCACAGCACTCTACCAAGAGCAGCATAGTGAGATTCTGTCTCAAAAAAAAAAGAAGAAAAGGGTGACACCTGTGGCTCAAAGGAGTAGGGTGTCGGCCCCATATATGGGAGGTGGTGGGTTCAAGCCTGGTCCCAGCCAAAAAAAAAGAAGAAAAATAGTTGGTCTTTCTAGGGAGTTGAGAATGCAAACAGAAAAAAAATATAGCTACTGTCTGTTATCAATTCAGTTAAGATTGAACATGAGAAAAAACAGAGAAGAAAATTTAGCCTGCAATTTAACATCGACAATAGACTTTATAATGTAGAGGAGAAGACTTGAAAAAATAACTAAAAGTATTTCCCCAAAGCTTAGTTAGAATTTACTGGACTGATCAACATGTGTAGAGCACTTTCCAGTTCTCAGTTGCAAACCGGTGGCTTTGTTCTTTGTTGCTTCATGGTTTGTTCTCTAACATTCACCCCCTGAGTTCAGAACTAGATTCATCCATCACACATTTCTCAGTGACACTGTTTAATATTTATAAAAGAGAGTATGAAATCAACTTTGAAAAGCAGTAATGGATATTGGAAGTAAGCACAATCCGCAGCTTTCCTGAGCAAAGAAGAAACTAGACAAAGACAATTTGTTGGCAGAATCACAAATATTTTTAATTTTGAAAAAAGAGAGAGAGAAGGAAATCTATTACCACTTACTCTAAATCCAACTGTGTAGAATGGATGGTAAGAGAGAAAATCATAAGTCAGAAATGTTGTACTTTCCCAAGCTCATGCCCAGAAGAGATAAAGAAAGAGTAGAGATATTGCTGCTAACTAATAAATGTCATAGAAATAATACAGCCTTTTAGACCACACAGCCCTGGTTTAAATCTCAGATCTATCACTTTACCAGCCTCATAATTTTGGTATATTTCTTACTCTAAAAATTTGTCCTCAAAAGTAAAATACAAAAATAAAATTTCTTGCTTTTCAGACAGGATATTACTATTTCTATTCTTATCAGAATAGCTAAGGGTGTGGCCTGAGTACATACAAACATAGTGATTTTCACAGGTGGCTATGATGCATGTGCAGACATGAGAAATACTGCCACATGGAACTATGTTATCAGTTCTTTGATTTGCATGCCTTTGATAACTAAGCAGACTTTCATATGCTCATTGACCATTGATTTTTTACCTTTTGCGAGTTATCTATTTATTTATGTGCTTTTGTTTGGCTGGTGTATGTATTCTCATTGATTTCGAATAGCTCATTGAAAAAAATAGTTTTTATTTCAGAATATTAATGGGGTACTAGTGTTTTACATGGATGAACTGTGTAATACCAAAGTCAGGGTTTTAATGTACCAAAAGAGTGTACATTGTACTCAAAAGATAAGTTTTTATTTCTCAAAAAGGTAAGTTTTATTTCTCATCATCCTCACTTCCTCCACTCTCAGTCTCCAATGTCCTGTACTCCACATTGTGGCCGTGTGTACCCGTTGTTTAGCTCCCACTTGCTAGAGAGAACATGTGGTGTTTGTTTTCTATTCCTGAGATACTTCATCAAAAGAATTATGTTCTCCAGTTCCTTCCAAGTTGTAGCAAATAACATTATTTCATTCGTTTTATGTATGTATACCATGTTTTCTTTATCCACTCATAAATTGATGGTAACCTAGGTTGATTCCTCATCTTTTCAACTGTGAATTGTGCTGCAATAAACACTTGGATACGGATGTCTTTTTGATAGCTGGATAAAATGGTAGGTCTACTTTAGTTCTTTAAGGAATCCCCATACTGTTTTCATACAGGTTGTATTATTTAAGAATTTACATTCCCACCAATCCCAATGATGGGATTACTGGATCAAATGGTGGGTCTACTTTTCGTTCTTTGAAGTATCTCCATAGGACTTTCTCCAGGACTGCTTTGCAGTTCCTTGAGAGTATATATGAGTTCCTTTTTCTCTGCATGCATACAAGCATCTGTTGTTTGGGGATTATTTTTTATATATAAAAGCCATTCTAACCAAATTTAGGTGATACTTCATTATGGTCTTGATTTGCATTTTTCTGATGATTAGATTAGAGAATTTTTCCATATGTTTATTGGTTATTAGTCTATCTTCTTTTGAAAACTTCCAGTGATATCTTTTTCCCAACTTTTTATGGAGTTGTTTGATTTTTTTTGGTGGTTTGAGTTCTGTTTAAACTCTGGTTATCTGCCCTTTATCAGATATATGAGTTCAGACAATTAAGTTCACGACCTCATCCTGGAAAATTTGCTACATACCTCATTGTTGAATATCACTATGGTCACCTTTAAAGTACTCCCTTTGGGAATCTATGCAGTGACAGCTAATCTACCCTTATTTAGCAATGAGGTATGTAGCACTTTTTATAGGATGAGTTTGTGAACCTAATTGTCAGACCCTCTAGACAACAGCTCTGATATTCACTCCAGAAAAAGAGTTCCGAAATGACTTTCAAGGGTGTACTAGCCACTAGCATTGGTACATAACTTTCCAAGTGGAGTGCTTTGAACATGACCATACTGATATTTAACAATGAGGTATATAGTTTTTGCCTTAGGGTTCATAGTCGTCCCACTTTTGTGTTAACTTTGGGCAGTCCTAGTGTTGTCTTCTAGCTCTGAGATTCTTTCTTCTATCTGATCTAGCATATTCTTAAGAATTTTTACTGTGTTTTGCAGTCCTTGAATAAGCCTTTCATTTCCAGAAGGTCTGCTTAATTTTTTTTTAATTATTTTTTTTATTTATTTTTTTTTAAATACATGTATTTTATTGTTCTTCATTACATTATTTCCCCCACATCCACCCATCAGTGGTAAGACATAATTCATTTACAGAAAAGAATACAGAAAGCACCAAAGCTCCCGGTAGAGGGAGAGAATTCAAGTGGGGAGAGAGACGCTCTCTCCGTTCCTCTCCCAGTCTTTCCCCGTCTCCTCCTTTAGGCCTTTAGCCTCAGGGTATATATAGGTGTATGTGTTCCTTGGCCAGGAAATGAATGAATACAGTCGCTTCCACCTGGGGCAAGGTGAATGAGTGTATCAATGAATGGATACAGTCCATTCATGGAAATGAGGCCTAGGAAATTCACAAGAAATTGACCTAGGCATAGGAAATGAGGGTTCCACATTTAGTCCTAGGTGTAAAGTGAAGGAGACACCAAGGCACAGGTGTCTCCTCAGCAGTTGTCCAGCCTTTTTGGCTATTGGAGCCTCTGGTGGGCGTTGGAG
>CAUYRH010021963.1:0-26938 GCA_963574655.1 Perodicticus potto
AGCTGGTCTTTGTCTTACCCTAGAGAATCTGTTACTCTGGATTGAAATCTGAGCTGTGAAGGAATGCCAGAGTTAAGTCGCCACACCCCCCACAGGCAACAATTGAAAAAGCCAAATCAAACCTTCCCACTACCACACACCCAGGGTTCCACTTTGGAAAGTCCTCAGGTGATTAGCCCAGTTGAAGAGGTCCCAATCAATTGTCCTAGCCCGCACCGATCTCAAATGGAAGAGTTAAAAAAGTCTCTGGCAACTAGATAGCAGGGATCTGCTGGAAGCTCTTGTATAATTCGCTCCACTGCTCTGTGAGCTCAGGAGGGCCCCCCCCCCCCAGCAAGTAGATTAGTCTGGGAACGTTGATGCCTCCTTCCCTGCCTTGCCCCTCTCTCGCACCCAGTCAGTGGTAACAGTTGTGATCCAGTTTCCTCCAATGAACAGATGCTCCAGAGGTTTGCACCTGCCTGGGTCACAGTGATGTCTGTGGCTCCACAACCAGTCCGCTACTCCCTGCCTCTATTTGGCATGGGGAGGTGAAGCCTGATAACCTGGGTACTTGATAGGGGCTGGGGCAATTCACTCAGTTCCAGCCCTGTTCCTGATGGATGTTGCTGCTGGAACAGAACAAGTTCGCAGAATTTATTTCTGTCAAGGCTATTTTCCCTGATCAGACTGGGGCTGCAAATGGGTCTGGCTCAGTCTGTGAGTTCCAGCCTTTTGTCTCAGATTTCATCCCCTGAGGGCCAGGTTGGTCCAAAGATAAGCCAAGCAGCCCCTCTGAAAGTATTCTAATCCCTGCACTCTATCCCGGCCGGTACCACCTCAGGCAAATCCTTCACATGCCTTGGTTGCTGGCCCACTCTGCCGCACCAGAGAAGCCTCTGCCGGCACCAGAGAAGCTGCCCACTTCCCCTGGCCGCCCAGAGGACTGGGAGTGTCTCCTCAAAACATCCCCAGGGGTGCAGCTCTCCTGCTATTGTTCCTGGAGCTGGCTGCCGTTTTGTGCCTCAGGAGACCTTCCCCCCAGCTAGGTCTCCTCTCGGCTCATTCCCCTCTCACCGCTCCCAAGCTGGAAAACCAGCACAGTTCAGCAACAGTCTGTGCCCGTCCATACCCCTCAAGAAAATCTCCAAGAATCTGGACTCTGTGGGGGACAGGCCTCCAGACCTCGGGGTAAGAGTGGAGGGGAACACCAGGAACTCCGACTTGCGGGTAGAGAGTATATACAGTTTTATGCCTGGATGGAGAGTGCCCCGGCACCCTAGAAGGGGAAGGAGGTTTGGTTTTTAGAAGGTCTCTCCCGTGGGGTAGAATGGGAGGACGTCCGGACTCTGCTGGCTTGTTTGTATGGAGGTATGGTGTATACTGCGAACCTCTTTCATGGGGGAGGGGACTCCCATCTGCTTGGTGATGTGCTCTGTACCTTTTTGTTTGTGTCGTCGGGGTCTCAGGTCTCCCCAGCAGGGTTGATATGTGCTCTTCGACCTTTTCTTTTGGCTCAGATCCAAACCATCGGCTTTCTTGCTGAGTTTCCGTCCTTTAACACTCCTTTTGGACAGGAACCTCTGTGGAAAGCTGGCTACAGATCGCCATCTTGGCTCCTCCCACATTAGGCTTTTTGACTGAAGTGGCTTGTAACTCAATTTAAAGAAAATCAGGACTTCTGAGTCTTAAAAATAACAGAAGGCAAGTGGATAGAGAAAATGCAAAAATAATAAAAAAAAATAGCAAATGAGAAGATAAAGAATGCTAGATCACAGCCACAAATGTCTGTCCATCTTCCACAAAACCTTCTTCCTCCATATCTTCTATTTGTTGTTCTCTCCATAGTGTCCTCTTGATAATTCTCTTTCTCTGACAATTTTCTCCCAACCTGGACTTTAAATATTCACTTATAAATCTATCCTTTTATTACACAATTTTGACTGCCAGAAAATGGAAAAAAATAGACCAGATGATTTTTGCTCACAAGGAACTCCTTCTGTAATAAAGGGAACAAGTAGGGAGACCAGATAACTTACCATATCAAACGCCATGTCCTATCTCAGTTGCATGAACAGCTGGGTGACCCAGGAAATGAAACAATTAACCTAAAATAAAGAGCATGGCCTCTGAATTAAGCGAGATTTATATTCAAATTCCAACTTTACCATTTCATAGTTATGTGTCCTTTCCTTGTAAAAATTACTGACTCTTATCTCTACACAGTTTTTCTTATCTATGACAGGGAATAATAGAAGCAGACGCCTTGTTGCATTACATTGAAGAGTGAATATGAGAATGAAAAGTGCTCAGCATTGTCTACCCCAGATACACTCTGGATAAATACCAGGAATAGTGATAATGGAAAGGAGAAGGAATGGGAGGAAGAAAAATGGAAGAATCAAGATATGTTTCACAAAGGAAGTGAAGTTTAAGCTACGCCACCCTCAATGAATAGCAGTTCACCAGGCCTCAGAGGTGGGAAAGGAATTTCCAGGCAGAGCAATTGTCGTATCCTAAGGTTCTATTCTATAGCCATTTCAGGTTACCCAATTCAAGCTCTCATGCAGAAATGGTATCCACCATTACTATGTCTTAGACTCTCAATGAGGCTGATGCCTTCTAAAATGACAAAATGAGATTTAATATTTCTTCTGATCTTTCCTTCTCTTAAACTTACCTGTTGATGTATAAAAAACACAAACTCAAACACTTTAAGAGTAAATCATAATAATTCTCTGTTCCTATATTGTCTCTCCTCTTTATGCACTCTCTTAGAGATACAGAAATTTCAGAGCTGTCTTAGACTCCTCTCCCATTGTCCCTCTGCTTTCGGAATTTAAAGAATCTGTTGATTCTATGTCAAATTTATCTTCCAGATTTGGCTCCAACACTCCAAAATCTGTCATCTATTGCCTGAACTTCTGAAATAGTGCTCCAGCTGTTCTTCTACACATAGAATTCCTTTATCTAGAAAGTTAACAGTTGTGTTCATGCATTCATTCTGCAAAGATTGATCAGGTAACTAAAATATTTTAAGAATTCTTCTATATGCTGGAAAATCAATAAGCAATAATTCTCCAAGTTTCTGAAGAATGTATTTATGTTTTCATAGTATAATCTCCACAAAACTAATCATGTCAACCCTGATATACAATGTTAATCAACTCTGTATTGCAAAAAGTATATAATGGGTCCTTAAGGATAAATAAGGATAAATTTGTAAGTGAATATTTAAAGGCCAAGTGAAAGGAAAACAAAATATAAGCATGGTATAGAAAGCCTTTCATAATAAAGATACAGTCTATTTTATAGAAACTTCTCCAAATGACTCCATTTTTAGCTAACAAAACATCTATCCAATATCCAACTATCCCATACTCTTTCTGGTCTTTGTGCATGGTAATTTATATTTCTGCATTTCCCTGCATCTCTGTCTGGGGAAGAGCTTAACTTTCAATAACCTAACTCGTTTAATACCTTGGCTATGAAAATGAAATTGAACAATTAATGTGTTTCTACATAGTCTTCAGTCTGCTTTAGTTCCATCACTGATCATCTAAACCTCTGGATTTTATTCTTGGACTGTTTGGATTAATGCTTTCTGTCTAGCAGTAGAAAATAATCTTTTATATCTCCCTAGAAAACCTATTCCTGTTGATCTTCTCCATACCTCTTCCTACCTCATTCATAGTTAAATACTACAGGCCTACAACAGAATTAAAACACATAAGTACAAAATTGATGCACATTAGAGGAGGTTTTGATAACTATAGGGTATTTTATTCTTCTTTTTAAACACAATTTCTGAAATTAAAAGCAGTCCCACATGTTGGACCTATTCAAATCTTAATTATAAGGTGGAAGTAGAATTAGTATTAATGTACAATAATTAAATAATCATTTAACTGACTGTGTTACTATCCAGCCATGTTGCTGAACACATTTTCCTCATTTCTTCTGAAGGAAATGTAATGGCTGAAGTTAAAGTCACCCCTATGTAGTGTATACTAATATTGAACTCATTTGCTTATTCTACAAATATTCCTTAGAAGATTACCATGTGCTAGACCGGCTGTATATAGGGGTAAATAATAAGAGCTCTTTGTTCCTAAGGTACTCACAGTCAAATAGAAAACAAACAATGAAATCAACAAATATAATTTCTTTACTGCTATTGAGAAGTCTATTTGGAAAACTGTGCACTCTAGAAGTTCAACTAACAAGAAGGAGATAAACATGTAGATGGAGAAAAGTGTTCCGCAGGTAAGGACAAGTGTCCAGCACATACAATTACAGAAAAGAGCACAGGTCTGCAAATAGCCAAGCCAGCAAAGTGAGGGAAATTAAATGTGAAATCCCTCCTGAACTCTATGTGCCAGAGCCTTAGACATCGTATTAACAGCTGCTTCTCTCAAAGTCCATCAAAGAGTAGGTGCTCAGCAAATAGTTCTGGAGTAGATAAATAGCAATTTGTAATAACTACAAGAAATGATAGTTCTCAGATTACTTGAAACTTCTAATATGCGGTATGGAATTAAAGTCTGGGATTAGAAAATAACATGTGAAATAAAGACATTGTGTTTAAATGTGGTCTTCAATATTTGCTTAGACCCCAAGTCAAATAAATTTGACAAGAGGTGCTGTGATAGAGACTATCAAGATTAGATGGAATTTACTGGGGACCAGAACTTTTCTTCTTCATTTCCGGACAGAACTAATTAATACTGGCAAGAAAGATCTGGCATGAGGTAGATACACACAAGTGCAGGAAAAATCAATTAATTGGCTAAATAAATATGTGTTTATGTTGCTATGTGTATACATAATACACACGCACATGTATCTTTTAAATGTGATGATAATAGTTTCATTTGGTGTAAGCCTGATGAAGCAATGCAGAGATGACATGGAGGGACTCGTCACCTCTGCAGTTATTTCTGGGTTACGTTCTCATAATGGCAGGCAAAATTAGCCATGATGCATGCTGTTGTCAACTAGCGCGCTACTGTTATTTTCTTTAAAACTGAGAAATTTTCGCTGGGATTACAGGGTCACACCCGTAATCTCAGCACTTTGGGAAGCTGAGGCAGGAGGACTGCTTAGGGTCAGGAGTTCAAGACCAGCCTGAGCAAGACCCAGACTCCATCTCTACAAAAAATAGGAATATCAGCTGGTTGTGATGGTTGCCCGCCTTGCAGTCCCAGCTACTCCAGAGACTGAGGTATGAGGCTTCCTTGAGGCCAGGAGTTTGAGGTTGCAGTGAGCTATGATGACCACACTGCACTCTAGGTAGAGAGAGTAACAGAGGTAGAACCTTCTCAAACAAACAAACAAAAACCCTGAGAAATTATAAAGGAGCCCACAATGCAATAGAAGAATGCTTATTATCTGGAAATTGGTTGGTAAGGACAAAGAATAGAACAATGTGAAAAAATGTATGGATGTCGGAGTCAGTCAGAAGCGAGGTAAAATTCTAGATCTGGCCCTAGTGACTTTGGGCAAAGAAGAATCCCATCACCTCATTTCTTCATACTGGCTTGGCTCTATCTTATCTTTCAGATTCAATGAAGAGAATCTCCTTAAAGACTTAGTTGTTCCAAAATGGAACTCTCGACGTTCCTCCCATGCCCCCTTCCCCATTGCCTCAAAACCAGCTATCCCCCTTGCATCCAGTTGTCAGATAACAGTCCTATTGCTTTTTCTCTTTTGTTCAAACATCACATCCAAACCCATCAAGAAGTCCTGCCAGCAATATCTTTGAAAAAAATCCTGGATGTAACTTCTCATAATCTCCTACACTTTCCCATGACTCCAAATCCCAGGCATTAACTAGACCTCTATAGTGTCTCTTCTGCTGCCACTTGGATGGCTGCTCTTTTATCCTCCACAGGACAGAACAGTCTTTTCAATTATAAACCAGATTATGTCATCTGCTTGTGAAAATCCTCTAGAGGTTTATTATCCCAATAAGAAAAAATAAAATAATTGCCTAACAGACCCTACGTGGAGTGAACACCTCCTCACTCTAACGTCAGTAGCTTTCCTGTTCTGTCTTGAACAATTGCAACCACACTCTAATCTCAGGGCCGTTATTTCATGCTTTCCTTAGGTCCCCAGATCACTACATAGATCCGTTTTTGCTTTCTAATGTCATGGCTTGCAGTCACCTTCCCGGAAGGTCCTTCACTGACCACCCCTGCAAGGGAAGCTCTCCTGCCTCACTCCTACTTCCTGCTATCCTGGGGACACTTCACTGTGCTGACCTAATATTATGCACTGATATGTTTATTTCTTGTATCTCCACTAATGAATAAAAAAATCTACCACAAGAGAATTTGTGGCACTTCTTAACTATCCCCAGTTTTATTCACAGTGCCTTGTACAGAGCAGGTGTTTTGTAAATGTTTGTTGAATGAATAATGAATCCTAATGCTTCCTCCAGAGACCTTATGTTGGGGGTCTCCGTGATGTGCGCCTGTTGCACCCAGCATATCTTCTTTTTTGCTAGGACTTAAGACATATTTGTTTCCTTTTCTATATTCATCACTGGATTATATGCTTTTTAGGATCAAAAGACCGTATCTGTCTTGTTCATCATTGTATGCCTCAGTGGATAGCAAAAATCCATTGTGTATTTTGCAATAAATGCTCAGTAACTACTTTTTTCTCTGGTATTTATTTGTTTATTTATTTTCGGGGGTGAGACAAAGTCTCACCTTGTTGCCCAGGCTCGAGTGCTGTGGCATCAGTCTAGTTCAAAGAGACCTCAAACTCTGAGTTTCAAGCGATTCTCCTGCCTCAGTCTAGTGGGGACCTGGGACTACAGGCACTCACCACAACACATGGGGAGTTTTTCTATTTTTAGTAGAGAGATGGTGTTGCTTTAGCTCAGGCTGGTCTCAAACTCCTGGGCACCTGTGATTCTCCCACCTTGGCCTCCTACAGTGCTGGGAGTACAGGCATGAGACTCAGCACTGGGTCCTAGTAAATATGGCTGAGCAGAATAGCAGTTGATCAAAGTGCCCAGGTCTCATTCAGTACTAAATAAATAAAAGTCTTGATAATAATAAAGTCATTCATATTTTATGTTACTGGAAATGTCTTAACTAGGGCCTGCCTAAAGACAGGAAAAATCTGATTAAAAAGTAAGTACAGGTGTGAAAAATAAGCCATTTGTCATTTCTATTTTAACATTAGATGGCACAATCAACTTAATTTACATTTATCATCCATAGTGTAGTCACTCTGAGGTGAGGAAGATGCTTGTAGTTTATTTTCTAACATGCTGAGAAGTATTTTCCCAGTCAAAGAAAATAACAAGCATTAACATCATCATATACATTTCTTGTCATATACCACTGTGCACTAAAAAGAAATACATTTTTTTGGCTCGGTGCCCATAGCACAGTGTTTATAACGCCAGCCACATTCACACGGACTGGGCCAGCTAAACAACAATGACATCTGCAACAAAAAATAGCCAGGCATTGTGGTGGGCGCCTGTAGTCCCAGCTACTCAGGAGACTGAAGCAAGAGAATCTCTTAAACCCGAGAGTTTGAGGTTGCTGTGAGCTGTGATGCCACAGTAATCTACCAAGGGTGACATAGTGAGACTCTGTCTCAAAAAATAATAATAATAAATAAATAAAAAGTAAAAAAGGAAATATACTTTTAGTCTTGTGCTATTGTAATATGCATTCAAAACAGAGCTGAATTTAGGTACATGTCTACAGAAATAGAAAAAAGAGAGAAGTAAATTACCTTGCGATTGTAAAGCAGTTGCTAACCCATCAGGAAAGCTGTCAAGAGAGTACATGTTATTTTCACGGGTAGAGAAAGGAGATGATCTTAATCCCTAGAAAAGAGCTGAGTCAAATGACTGTCAAAGCAATGAAGTAAAAGCTGTGGGTGCCTTGAACTAACTCTCTATCATTTTGAATTGCTGCTTTAGTTTCTTATTAAAATGAAAAAGAGAGCTCCTTGAAAAGCTATCCAAATTTTACATCATGATATACAAAATTCAGATATTAATTTTTGTACTCTCATGGAAATTTCTACCAATATAAGTTAATAGAATCCCAGATTCCTGTGTCAGCCTTTTCCCCTGAACAATAGAGGTGTTCGTTATTAAAATTTGAGGAATGTAAATATTGTGACAACCTGCTAGGTCATTAATGTCAAAAAAAAAAAAAAAAAAGCCTTAAAAGACAAAACCATTGCAATCCAAGCCAGGGTAACAGACATTATTATGTAATTATAATAACTCAAGGAAGAGGTGAATGATTTCAGATTCAACACCTTTCATTTGCAGTTATTACATTTTCTTTCTCACGTGAATACCATCAGAAAACTTTAGTTTCTACCCTAGACTTTAGTTTTTGCTTATCTTTAGTCATTCATGACATTTCAAGAAAGAATGGTTTTCATTTTGAATATGTCAGCCCACACTTGGAGACTACAAAAAGCAGTGTCTCTTTGATAACACTGTGAAGCATGATTCCTGTGGTGCCAGCAAGGGGAATGTAAGCCTCAGTTGGATTTGATCTAATTTCTCTAGAACTCTTGACCTTCAACTTTCAGATTTGATTTCATTTATTTATTTATTTATTTATGAGATAGGATCTTGCTCTGTCTTCCAGGCTAGCTCACTGTAACCTCCAACTCTTGGGCTCCTAGGATCCTCCTGCCTCAGCCTCTGGAATAGCTGAGACTAGAGGCTTCTAACACCACACTCAGCTTATTTTTTTATTTTTTATTTTTTTATATAGATGAGGTCTCACTATATTGCCCAGAGTGGTCTCAAACACTTAGCCAGAAGCGATTCTTCTGTTTTGGCCTCCCACAGTGCTAGGATGATGGGTGTGAGTCACAGGCCCATCTCAAACTTATTTAAATGTCATGTTCCAACTAAATGGAACATATCAAATCCACTTAGCCCCCAACAACAACTTTGGAAAGGTATTTCCCAGCATCTTGTTCTGAAAATGAATGTTAAAGCTTTACTACCTACCTCGGTATCTCTCTCTCTCTCACTTGGATATAAGTTAAAATTATCAGGGAATAGAAACCATTATTAGATAATTCCAGACACTCGACATGCCTGACATGACCAAATAAGTCCTAAATTTATACTTTCTTTGCTCAGATCGCAGTTCTCAGTTCAAAGCTTTAAACTCGCAGGTGTAGTATCTTTATGGATTCCAAGGACAAGGCTATGAATTTTTTACTTTTAGATGTACTTTTTTACTGTTCGTAAAAGTCGGCTATCATAAATCTGCTAGTTTAAAAAAATCTGCAGCTTTTTGTATAGCGGCCCTTGTATTTCGATTTAAACCAAATGGGACCAAACTTATTACTTCTATTCTGAAAGGTCATTTTTCATCATGGTTGCATTAGAAAATAAATCATTTAGAGCTATCCTTTGGATGGATCTTTGCATGTGTGTTTTCAGAACACATAGTAAGAGCTTCTTTGCAAAGCAGTTTATTTGTTAAACCAGAATGGTCTGAAGCTGCCACCTTCTGGCACGCAGGTGATATTTCTCTAAATTCAATCTGCCATAGTGACATAACATCATTACCACCTTCACAGAACCTTCATCACTATCTTAAAGAGGGCTGTAAGTGCAATAAAGGCAAAATGCTAACTTTGTGCATTTGTGTGTGTGTGTGTTCGTGTGTGTGAAATATTAAAAGACTATTAGTAGGAACAGTTTGCAGTGGTAGAACTCTAAGAACTAATTATGTTTCTGTTAAAATTAGACAAGCGGTACTATTTGAGATCAGGTCACTATTATCTTCCTAGAAAACTGAAAGTTTGGGTGGGATGGAAGTTTTTATTACAGTTATTTTGGTGTTACCTCTGCAGAGTAAACCATTCATTTGTACTATATCAATGGCCTGCTTTGAGATTAGTCAAATAAATTCCTTAATAAAGAAGATTTTACATTTAGAAAACACTTACTAATATAAACCAAACTGTTAACAGTTATCCCTAATTAGCAAATATTTGAAAAGAAAAATTTATATTGTTAAAATATTTTAAGCACATTTATCAACTTTTCTCATGGTAAAATGGATTCTTTTTAATTGTATGGATAATTCATGGCAGATTTTCATTTTAGAATAAACTCTTAAGATAATTAAGAAGCAAAGCCCCGTGCTGTAGTAAATGGGTCAAATGTGAAAACCCGCTGAGTTCCATGAATGGCCACTTTCTTGTTTTTCTGAGAAGGCTATTTACTTTTTGAAACAGTCAAAAGAATGAATTAAGAGCTTTACTCTTTTTTCATTTTTGTATCTTTTATATAATGCCTTTCTCCCAGCAAAGGGCAGCAGGGTTAAATATTTAGAATGAATAAAGTAGTGCCAAGAAAAGAAACTGGCAACTTCTTCTGTGATGCTGAGTAATTAAATAGACCCACAGAGCCTGCTGGAATTATGGAACATAAGCAAAGATTAATGAGGCCTGAAAATGTAGGGTCCCACAGTCTCCAAACAATGTGTGAGGTATCTCACCTCAGCTTTCTCCACACTGAACAGCTGCCTACACTCAGGGCAAGCAAAATTGTGTTTATTCCTGCTTTGATTCAGAAACAGTTTGGTAAAATTCCTGATGAAGAATTTAGCTTTATCTTTTTTGGTTCCACGACCATGGTAGGTAGCATTGCTCCCTGTCTTAGACCACAGAGTCCCCATGAGTGAGTATATGTGTCCGGAATGTGTTTCCTGGTTTCCTTACTAAGGTGGGTGATTAAGAACTGGGATCTTACATGGAGCCCTATTTATTTTCAGCAGTCAAATTAGAAAATAACATATAGCTTCTCTTCTCTCATGGCTAAGACTAAGGAGAGGTAGAACACTGCTCCTGATCAGGGAGCTTTGAAGGTTTGCCATATCTTTGGTGAAGGACATGCTGACTTCAATAAAAATGGTTTTTGCAATTAATTCTAGATCCTGGTTACTGTTAATACCAAGTTTTTTTTTTTTTAATCTAAGTTTTTTAAGTTTGTGTGATAAAATAATTCAAATATCTGAGTTGAAGAATTTAATTCTAGTACTTTATGGAGTTGATAACTTTTGAGAACCAGTGTGGGGAAGGGGAATAAACCAGAATGGAAGTGGTGGGGATGAGGAACATAGAGCACAAAAGAAAACACAGAGATGAAAGATGGGATCGGGAGGGCCGACTGAGCTGACAGCTGCAGCCAGCACTAGAGCACAAAATCAGCTTTATGTTATAGTATCTGGACAGGGTGGTGTATGGGGAAGTCGTAGAGACAAAAGACATATCTTTGGTCTTACAATATGATTAGAAAATGAAAATGACTTTGATAAAGACAAATCATCCTGTTAATGGTTTCTACTCAACTTCGTTTACATGATAAGAAGTGAAAAGGGAATGATCACAAAGATTTCTGTATAGTTCTTAAAAATTAACTAGAAAAAGAAAGAGCTTCTGGCAGGGGGAGCATGAAGAAAGGAATATGGCTTTTTGGGGAAAGGAGGAGAAGCAGTTGGAGGTTCATTCCCTGAATGTTCCCCAGGCTGTGGGGGTCCTGCCACCTCACAGCCAGCTCTCCATAGATAACTGTCATACATGTAAAAAATATATATACATATCTAAATGGATTAAAAAGTCATCCCTGGCTGTTCTTACTTAATTAAAATATTCACTTTTTATTTTCAGTAACAACTCATTGGAAGAAAATACTGAAATATGGCTAGTAAATAAACATCTTTCTTGATTTAAGTCAGTTGTCATAAAGTACTTATAAAGGCTTTGTTTTATATTGTATATAAATACCTGAAAAATCAATACAAAACTTTTTATTTGTTTAAACAGGTAATAAAACTCTACTTTCAAATGTTTTGAGTGTGCATACAAGAAAGACTAATCATTCATACTTTTACAACATTTTGGCATTAAAATACCCCAAACTCCCAAAGTTTCCAAGCACATCTCTTCAAAAGTCTTTTTTTTTTTTTTTAATCATGGAATAAGTTATCCTTTCACTCACTGTTAACAGGTCACAGATAAGTCATGTTGTGCATTTTACCAACTGAAGAGTCTAAAGTTTGTTTTTCTTGTGCACTAAGGGACATAATCTCACACCTGTTGTTGTCTGATGTGGCTTGCAACCCCCAAAGCACACGTTGAAGGGTGTGTTAAGGGCCAGTGGGAGGACAGCCTGCAAGTATGATCTGTTAAAAACCAGGTGTGGCTGTTTTAGCTCCACCAACTAAGCACTCTTCTGTCATCCTGAATGCTGTTCTTATATATAAACAAGTCTTGTGTTTGTGTTCAAATGACAAACCTGTGGTAATTTTTTTATCATGTCAACATCATTGTGGGAGGTGGACGGAGGATTTCCTACGGGATTCACTTGACTGAAAAATGGTAAGTTCAAAAAACCCCAAAATACTATATTTAATTGCATTTAAGCATTAGTTAAAATAATCTCTCATTCTCATTGGCTAGGTTATAAAAAAGCTCTTGTAAGTGAAAAGAATAAAATGGAAATGAGTGATTCTGAAATGCAAGCCTTGTTTAGTACTTTGGCTATATTCCTTTTTCCATCTCAAATGGTGGAAAGGTCACATATGATTGAAAAGCTCGTCAGAGTGAATATCAGATTCAACAATACAATAACAAGAAGATAGAGATGTATAATTCAGCTGACAGCAAAGTTTGGTTATTTGATGTTGGTAAGCTCTCAGAAACCTTATCTTTATTTGGAAGTACCGACTAAAATATTATTCAATGACTTCATATCACAACACAAGCATTATTGTGCATTTAATGTGATTTCCTGCTGTCTCTTGGAAAAAATGAAAAAGACTTTAAATCAAGATACGAAATGATGTGAAAGGCAAATCAAAAAGCCAGTGGCAAACTTTAAAAACTGTTTTTATTTTCCAATAGCACTAGTAAAGTGACAAGAGATATTTATTTAAGTACAATCTATGGAATAGACACATAAGGAACATCTTATGAGATGATTACATATTTCAAAAAAGAGGAAATGGCATTTCCTATGTGTTTTCTTTTTAATTTGGGGAGGAAAAGACTAAAATCTGGAATGGATGAGTTCCACGTGCACAGCAGACTTGCTCCCCACCACCCAGAATGGAAATCAAGATTTCTTGATAGGTTGCTGATCATTCGATCTATTTCAAGCAAGCATAAACAAGAAGGCAACAAACAGCTAGGAAAATTTTGCTAGACTGCACTTTCAGGCTTCTTGAAAATTATTTCACACAACGTCCTAAACAAATCAAACCCTATAGGAAATAAGAAAAGAAGAATGAAAGCATTGCTCTGATAATTTAGTTTCAAACCTTCTAAAATTCAAGAGTTAATCAACAATGGCCTTGTTTCTCAGAACAAAGCAACATCCTAGGAGATACGCTCTGGACAGTTTTAATTTCATGATGTCATGATTGTGACCCTCCTGCTGAGTGACTACCAGGCTGGGGTCTGCCCTTCCCTGAGGAAGCTTCAGACAGTTACCGCGGCCACATTGACACGAATCTAAAGGGCACCAGTTCACTTTTACCTCCAAGCTCTCAATGATACATTTCAGAAAGATAAATAAAGTTCAAGTTAATTAAAAATGACCAAGATTAGATTGGTACAGTATATTTGTTTTCTTGTTTTTGTTTTGATTATACATTTGCATGTGTTTTAGCAATTTTACAACCTCAAAAAAAAACTTAAATTTCCATTTTTTATTTTTTACTCATTGCAGAAGGAAGATTTTGCTACACATCAAAAGACCTACTGAGCAATACTAGTCCCTAATCCAGGGAGTTTTTATTCTAGAATGAGAAACCAACAGATAAGCAGGGAATTCAGTAAGCCTTGTAATGTGTGTAGTAAAAGACAACTGGGAAAATTTTTTAATGAATTATTCAGGAGGTTTAGGTTGGGAATGAGACTAGTTGGAATGAAATTTCTCATCCAAGTAATTCTCAGACTTTATGTAAGGGAATACAGAAAAGGATGAGAAAAAGAGAGCGTTCAGGATGATGCCTGATGTTCCTGATACATTAAACACAGGGCATGGAAGGGACAGGGACACAGGGAATATTTCAAGTTGGCTAGAGGATAGATATTGAGAGAAGAATGTGGCAAAAAAGAAAACTGAAGTGGCAAGCACAGGCCTTAAATTGATGTTGTCAAATTTGTACTTTGTAACTGGAGCAGAAATAAACCACAACAACTCTCAGTGGTAGGTTTTATTATACGCCCTACAGAAAATGAATTTGATATTTAAAAATTATATGTGATTTTTTAATATAATTTGTGTATCAGTGATTTTTCAATATAATTTAGTGTATCAGTGATTTTTCAACATAATTTGTGTATCAGTGATTTTTCAATATAATTTAGGGTATTAGTCTGGGTTCTGGCAGGAACCTGACAGCACACTTGACCTGAATAAACAATAAGGTTGACTAGAAGGACTATCCACAAAGAGACTATTATTGTTCAGGGTGTGGGGACATCCACAAGGCGCCCATCTACACAGGAAGTGCTTATTATCTCCAGGCTCAAAGGACCACGGGGAGAGAGTAATGACCAACAGGTAGCAGGAAAAAATGTGTGGAAAGAGCCGTCTAAAAAGGGAAGGTGTGTACCCAACAGGCATGTCAAGAAGTGAGCAAGGGTCAGAGGATCCTTGGCCCCACTTCACCTTGGTTGAACCCAACTGAAAGGCAAAGGGTAAGAGAGACATTTGACACAGTCTCGGGACACAGAGATGGGGAAAGGAGCTGGAGTGAGATCTAAAGAGGAGAACAAAGGGGACAAAGAGGAAACAGTGGAGTTCAAGCTTAAGCTTGGTCCTCCATCTCCAAGTCTAAAATCATGAGGTATAGTGTAAAATACATCAATGTGTGTGTATGTGTGCGTATGGGTATATATGTATCCATGTCTAAAATTATCAGGATCATAAGTTATCTTTATATGCCAGTATTCTACTTCTGTTTTTATATAAATAATGAAATCTAGTAATAAGCTATTAAAAGAGTAGAATTATTTCAAAAATATAAACTATGACCTGCTGGATAATAAAGAACTGCACCATAGAATGTGGACAATACAATGTACCTTCACGTTCCCACAAGAATTCAGTGGTCTTGATGCTGCAAGCAATAGTAGAAAAAAACTAATTTATATTTATTCAAAGTGGAAAGAACTATGAGGATACCTTGAAGTTCAAGATAGAATTTCTTAGCCGGGCGTTGTGGCGGGCACCTGTAGTCCCAGCTACTTGGGAGGCTGAGGCAAGAGAATCGCCTAAGCCCAAGAGCTGGAGATTGCTGTGAGCTGTGACTCCGCGACACTCTACTGAGGGCGACAGAGTGAGACTCTGTCTACAAAAAAAAATTTTTAAAAAACAATCAAGATAGAATTTCTAAGATAATTAGAATCTGTGCAGTTTGAAATTCATTTACTTTAATGATAAAATAATTCACCAATTAAACAAAAAGCCTTAAAGAAGAAAGAAAATTTGTCTTATTCTTTTTTCTTTTAAAATATTAATGTGTGCTTTTCCACTTTAAATAAATTACATATTTAATTTCTTAATTGATCCTTATATAAATATAACCAAAGTTTTATTTGCACACTTTAGTTTCGAAAAATTATACTTTGCACAATACAATATATGATAACAATTAAAAAAAAAACTAAGAGTGCGAATGAATTATTTTAATGATAAGGAGGATTATTCTCTATGACGCGTGCTAGATGTATGCATATGTAACTTCTAGGCAGAATAACAAAATGACACATGGAACAGTACACAAAGCATTTAACTAGAAATTATTTTATTTTTACTAAGGTTTAATTATTTACTAGTAAACAATTTAAAAATGTTCAATTCGCCTAATTTCCCTAGGCTTCCATTTCGTCCTTCAGAAATTGAAGGAATTAAAAAAGATGACCCCTTAGATTCACTCCTGCTTTGAAATCCTATGATTCCTCAACAATTAAAACAGCCATGCCTGCAATTAAATATTTTATACCAGTAATATAGAGTGAAGAGCCCTGGATTACTCCACTTAGATATTATTAAAAAGAAAAGATTAAAACTCTAAGCTGGAGTTTATTTGAATGTGAAATAGAGAGAAAAAAAAAATCCTTCACAGAGTTGTTAAGAGAATTAAACAAAAAGATGCATGTGAAGCAAGTCTAAAAGATAAAAGTAATAAACACTCTCCCTCCACGAATCTTTTTTTTTTTTTTTCAGACAGAGTCTCAAGCTGTTGCTGTGGGTAGAGAGCTACGGCATCATAGCTCACGGAGCCTCAAGCTGGGTAGAGAGCCATGGCATCACAGGTCATAGCAACCTTCCACTCGAGATCAAGTGATCCTCTTGTCTCAGTTTTTCTATTTTTAGTAGAGATGGGGGTCTTGCCTTTGCTCAGGCTGGTCTCAAACTCGTGAGCTCAAGCTATCTACCCATCTCTGCCTCCCAAAGTGCTAGGATCACAGGCATGAGCCACCGCCACCCTCCATGAATCTTAAAGACAGCAATAAACATCCCCTTCTCTTTCTATAGCTCCTTGTTGATAACAGTTTTTATCTCACTGAATGTGGCTCCTGTTCCCTCAGGGACTACACTTGCTAGAGCAATGACACATGTTTTATTGCTCCCTTGTTTGTTCAGTGATACCATGGTCACTAGAGCAAGAAAATGGAAAGTATAAACATAGAAATGCTATTGGGGATAAAACGCAGACTCATAAGAGAAACTGTCTTCTTCTTCAAATCCCCCACACACCCAAACTCATTCCAGTGGTGTATCCAAGTTTACAAATTTGAAAAACTATTGAAAACTTGAAAGAGTCTCCCAGGGAGAAGGAATGTATTGAATTTGGGTCCCTTTATCAGGTGATAATGCCAACAGTGGAAGAGGGACAGGTAATACCAGGACGCTTCCTCCTGGGCATAACATTCTCAGGTGAATTATTATTTTCTTTACCTGTGTTTTCTCTGGAATGATCATCAACTATCCCTCTTCTATAGAACAGTCTGAGAAAAATACCTGTGGGAGCCCTGCTCTGGTGGGGGAATGGGACAGTAGCCTCGGGAATCAGGTGATACTGATTCCTGCTGGGTGGTGAGTGAGTAAGAGGCCCCGGTGCTTCTAGTGGCCTCTGGTGGCTTCCTCTGTCCCCTCTTCTCCAGCACACATACCCAAAACTCTTTAAACTCTTCAAAGTAAGACATGAATATAAGCGGTAAGGTCTCTCAAGAAGCAGCAAGTGACGGATGATGAATCTCAGAATACACTTTCAGAGATTCAACACTTTGAATTTCAACACTTTCCTATTCTTCAGCTTCCATCCACCAAGCAGAGCTAGAACCCAGGCTAGCTGGTTGTGGTGGTGGTGGTGGGGTAGGCCCCAACCCCTTGCTTTAGCATTTTGAGAGGACAAATACTATGTAACTAAAATCACAAAACTTCATATATCAGCAGAGCATGAATTTAACAAAAGAAAATAAACATACTTAAGTCCATATAAATGATAAAACCAAATTTGAGTTCTAAATAGAACAAAAATAAGAGAATAAGGATACAAGAACAAGAATAAAAATAAGAACACTGTATATTCTCAAAGTAAAAGAAATTTAATGTAATTGGGACACAAGGGTTTATAAAAATACAATGGGAAATATAAATCATTAACTTTTATAAAGCTTCAAACAGAAGTAGGAAATAACCAAATGAGCAGAGCAAAAGAAAGTACCAAAGAACTGGAAAGTCAGAGGGAGAAATGTTTCAGGTAGTATCAGGAAGGGAGGGGCGGATTAATGTCAAGTTAAGGCTTGGGCCTAGAGGCAGGTAGAAACATATCTGTATAGAGACAGTCACAGAAAAGAAAAGAAAAGAAAAGAATGAAGAGGAAAAGTATCTGAACTATATTAATCCAATTTCCAGAGCTAAGACGGATTACAAAGTAACTTCAGGAAAGGGGGCACTTGTGAATTGCCAAGTAGGTAATGAAGAATGAGGAAGAAGAATGAGGTATAAACAAAAATATCAAAATCTTAAGAATTTCAAAATAAAGAAACACTTTGGAAAAAAGACAAAGAAAGGAATAAAATGTGTAGCGGACTTCTCCACAGCAACAGGGAGGGCAAGAAGAAAGTGGTGTAAGATATACAAGGCACGGAGGAAAAAGAATTCAGAATTTTGTTTAACTAAAGCAGCAGAATGAAACCGACATTCTCTGTTTTAAAAGGCTCCATGGTGTTTTCACACACACACAAAAAAAACACCTTTGAAACCATCTTAAGATATTTTAATGACAACAGGGTTAATCCAAAAAATATATTAGGAAAAAGATAAGAAGATCACTTGGGGAAAAAAATGCAGCTCATTCAGCACCTACATCACAGTGGCTTCACTAGCTCATCTCAGACTCATTCATCTCCAGGCGTTCCTGCCGTCCACTGTCACCACTTAGTCGAGGAGCCAATCTCCATATAGTAATAGAAGCCAAGTCAGAGTAAGGATTTTTGAAGAAGTTGTGTGTTACACAAGAATGAATGTAGGGTGTTTATTACATAGGTGATATACAACAAGAGGTATATTTAACAGTTTGAAATTACACCTTATAAAATTTTCTCTAGGGCTGCGCCTGTGGCTCAGCGAGTAGGGCGCTGGCCCCATATACCCCCAGGGTGGAGGGTTCAAACCCGGCCCCGGCCGAACTGCATCAAAAAATAGCCAGGCGCTGTGGCGGGCGCTTGTAGTCCCAGCTACCTGGGAGGCTGAGGCAAGAGAATCGCTCAAGCCTAAGAGGTGGAGGTTGCTGTGAGCTGTGACTCCACAGCACTCTATGGAGGGCGTTAGAGTGAAACTCTGTCTCTGCAAAAAAAAAAAAATTCTCTAAATAAAAATCAAGAATAAAACATATTTCTAGGCACATGGTGGACACACAGGACATACAATAGCCATCAGAAAACATCAGATTTTTTTTTTTAAGAAGTCAGGGTGTCCCTGTGTTTCCCAGGTTAGAGTGAGGTTTCGCAGTCACAGCTCACTGCAGCATCAAACTCTGGCCCAAGTGATCCTTCTGTCTCAACCTCCCGAGTAACTGGATAACAGAGCAGGCCACCAAGCCCTGTTTTATTTATTTTATTTTATTTATTATTATTATATATTTTTAAGAAACAAGGTGTTGTTATGTCACCCAGGCTAGTCTGGAACTCTAGAGCTTGAGCAACCCTCCTGTCTCAGCCTACCAAATTGCTGGGAACATCAGTTTCCTTTTGCCTACATATTTATTTATTGGTGAGCTGAACTTCAGCAAATGAGAGGTCTGCATCAAAAAGTCACTGAGTCCTATAATCTCACTCAGTGTGAGGCCAAGGTGGGTAGATTATTTGAGCTCTGAAGCTCAAGATCAGCCAGAGCAAGAGGGAGACCCCATCTCTGCTAAAAACAGGAAAAAAAAAAAAAAGAACCACCTGGGTGTTGTGGTGGGCTCCTGTAGTCCTGGTCAGTTGGGAGGTTGAGGCAAGAGGATCACTTGAGCCCAGGAGTTGGACGTTTGCTGTGAGCTATGATAAGGCTACAGCACTCAGAGGAGTGAGACTCTGTCTGGGGGGGAAAAAAGCCACTGAGTTACGTGAGCATCTGTAAGAATACTGTATGAATTTTTATCAGAAATAATAGTCAATACCTCTTCTAGCTATGAGGAGGACTAAAGCACGGGTATAATACCACTCTAGGCTTTTATCCCTCCTCCTTGGTATTGACACAGGGCAGGGCGGGTGGCGCCCCAGACGACTCTGCTGGAGCTGGGTGGAGGACCTGCCCTCCCTGCCCTGGAGGTGTTGGTGTGGGGCAGCAGCGGGCTGAGGAAGCAACGGGGATGGGGGTGGGGGGGATACCAAGAGGGGCCAGATAACTGCTCGGAGGACAAGTCCAGATTGCCAGCTCAGGGAGCGTTGGAGCGTCTCGATTCTGGCCTCTGTCTCCCTACCCCTGCACTTGGGGCTGAAGGGGGAAGTCCCCAGTTCCCAGGCCTGGTCAATTTCAAGTACGTTTCCAAGGCCTGGACAATTTATGAATGGACTGTATCTATTCATTAATGCTTTCATTCACCTTGCCCCTAGAGAAGGAACTGTATCTATTTATTGCTACACTCTTGCATCTTACTCCTGCGAAAGGACTGTATTCATTCATTGTTACCAAGTCCTGGCCAAATTAACTACAAAGCAGCCATGCAGCTGTCTATACCCCTAGACAAAGAACCCAGAGAGAAGCAGAGATTTTCTGACTTAAGTTTTTCCTTCTACCAGGAGCTCTGGTGTTTTATTCTCTGTATTCTTTTCTGTAAAATAAATCCTGTCTTACCACTGATCTGGGGTCAAAGGATTCATTCTTTGAATCCCAGAGGCCAAGGACCTACTGAAGAAGAAATTCCAGCATCAATATCAAACTAAAAATGTCTGAAAAACAAAAATTTTCCAGTCCAGTTACCTTCAATTGTTAGCATGCACACAGGGGAATTCATATGAAAATGTTTCCTAGATAAAACACAGACTCTTTATTACGGCACCCACAGAAGACACATCCAATATATATGTACATGTTTTTTAATTGAGGGTAGGAAATACTGACAAGCACAACTAGACACTAGATGTATGCCAGCATATTTGTTCAGTCCATTTGTGCTGCGGGATCAGAATATATTTGATCATGTTGACATGACTTAAAAGTAACAATCATACACACTATGTAAAAAATATTTAGAAGTTTTATTTCAACTATTGCTATTCTTTAAATGTGTCCTCAATATTCCTTTGCTGAAAACTTAATCTGAATGCATCAATGTTGGGAGGTGGGGCCTATCAAGAGTTGTTTAGGTCAAGAGGGTACACCCTCAAGAATGAATGAATGCTGCCACTGAAAGGCTTGCAGAAGTGTGTTAACTCTGTATCACTCCTGTGCCATGTGAAGACTCAATACTCAGCATCTCTTTCCCTCTGCCTACCACCACCTGAGGACTCTCAGAAGGCCCCCTCACAATACTAGTCCTTGACCTTGGACTTCCCAGCCTCTAGAATTCCTGTTCTTTATAAATTTCCCAGTCTCGGATATTCCGTTACAGCAGCGCACATGGACTAAGACAGTGATCATATTGCAAACATCTAGTTTCTAGTTTTCTTAGTCAATGTTTCCTACAATCAATTAAAAAAAAAAAAACTTTGATATTTGACTGGGAAGGGTTAAGAAACTTGCTTTGGGTTTCATCATTATTCCTAGGAATTTTCTAGAGATAGCCATATTTTTTACATTTTAAAAAGGCATGCATTTTACTTTCTTAACCTAAAAAACAGATTTAGATTTAAAAATCAGAATTATTTGATAATGCTCAACAAAAATTCACATTCTAGGTTTTGGAGGGTGATAAGAAAGAATCATTGAAAAAGTACTAACTAACTGCTTAGCCATTATTCTGGACCCATTGATTTTTCTCTGTCATTCCCCACTGAGCTTGAAATTTTACAGCCAGGAAAAGAGAGTAGTGAGTATGAATTGCTGATGCAGAAAAAGCCTGAGGTAAACTACTGTCTACTCTCCAAAACTGGTACAACGTTTTACGTTCATAGCAGAGAAAACATTTTTCCTCATTTATAATATTGGTCTTAAGTGATTATTCGTGTTATATGTATATTAAATATTATGCATAATAAATGATTCTATGTTTATATATACAGGCACAGAGGGTTCCACAAAATGTAAACACATTTTAAGAGAGGAAAAAACTGTAATAAAGTTGTAAGCCTCAATATATACCAATAACAAGAGAAGAAAACAAGTCACATTGAACGCCTCTTGTAATTGCAGACGTCAAATGTCACTTGAGTATTAAAAATCCAATGCATTTTTTTCCTTTCTTAAAATGTGCATACATTTTTGGAACCCGCTGTATATATAAATTAGCTATTTTACTACTAGCTTCTAAAGAGAGCTTTTATGTTTGTGAAGTATATGACCCTTTCTTGGATCACGCATAGATGATCCAGAAGATATATTCTTAGAACTTTAAAATGTATTTAAAATGAATAAATAAATACAACTTTGTGTTTAAAATAATTTTAAACTTACAGGAAAATTCCAAGAATAGTACAAATACACCCCTATAGCTGTTACCCCAATTCACCCATGGTTAATATTTTACTCCATTTGCCGTATACTTTGTTCTTCTTTTGTCATTACAAGAAGATGATAAATCAAATAAGCATCTGATCTTTTGAAAAATATTTTTTTCTGTCGATTTTTATCATCAATGATATGTGTCAAAAGCATCATTCAGGATGGACTAGACGCTTTGCTCCAATGCTACTCTAGAAACTGGTTTTTTTTTTTAAACTTAATTCAATAATCTCCTTTATAGTCATTTTTCTCCAGTACACAACCAACCTTAGGGTCAATTATCATTCTGGTTCCATTTAATCACAATATTTCCCTGACCTTTCTATATCTCATATGACATTAAAATTGTGAGCTAAATAATCTTCACCCCATGTTATTTTTAAAGAAATTTTTTCTCATTTTTTTCCGCTAATGTTTTCCCATAGTTAGATTCAATTTATGCATTCCCAGTGGAATACAGCATAAGAAACGTTATGTCCTTCTCAGGGTGTCATGAAATTCATCTATTCCTGTTGGTGAAATTAGTGTTGATGACCTGTTCCAGGTATTGCCCTGTTCTCCTTCTGTATGGTTTTTCCTCTTGGTACTTACATGGAATCTGTGGGGAAATATTTTAAGACAAAGAGATACACAGTTTTTGGTTAAAATGTTCATCTTACTTTAAGCATTTATTATTAATTCTTGCCCGATCCAATCTTTCCAGCTAGAGTGCAGAGGCATCATCGTAGCTCACTGCACCCACATACTTCTGGGCCCAAGGGATCCTCCTGCCTCAGCTTCCTAGGTAGCTGGGACTACAGGAGTGCACCACCGTGCCCGGTCAAGTTTTATAATTTTGTAGAGATAGAAGTTCATGGTTTCACAATGTTGACAGACTGGTTTCAAATTCCTGGCCTCAGGTGGCGATCTTCCTGCCTCCCAATGTGTTGGGTTAGGCATGAGCCACCATGCCTGACCTATTTTTAATCTATTTATTACTGATAAGGTATCATGGATTCTTAGGTTTTCCAACATATTTTCATCCTTTATTCGCCCTAGTTATTTTGGCGCTAAAAATGTCCTTGATTTTGAAAATGGGAACCTCTTTAAGCCGGCTTCAGTATCTGTGACAAATTCTACTATTGTTTTTAGCACTTTCTTGCTTTCTGGTGTAAAGGGATGTTCCAGCCTCATCTTCCCTGTCTCAGCCCTGTACTCAGCGTCTCTTCAAGGAGTTTCAAGAATTGAAGAAATTCAAGAAACCCTGGTTCCTTTCATTGATGTGTGGTATTAGAGACCAAGATCTGGGTGCTGCATGCTCCTGTCAATGCCAGAGTCTTTTGTTTCTGAGTCTTTCAGTAGGCAAAGCTGGGGAATATGTGCATGTTTGTACGTGTACAGCCATGCATACACCAACATCTATAAATCCATAAGCACCTTCACATATATGTAGATACTGAATATACACACCCACACAAGCATTTTAGAAATCAAGAGTCTGTTCTAGCTGTCCTTCAATGCTGACTACATGGAGATCATTCTGGTCTTCCTCAATTTTGTACTTTTTTCTATTTTCTTCTTCAGAAGAGTCCGAACCACAGTAACATGGACACGTTTCCACATTTTCTCAATCAGGATTGCTCCACTTGTCCTGCTACCAAACACACTACTTTTAAAAGTTTGAGATTAGTTTGCTGCTCAAACTAGGAGTATGCAGCTGAATACTCACTGAGCTCACAAACTCCTTAACCCTTTCTTTCTCTCTTCTACAACTTCAAATCCATGCACCTCGGAGGTTTCATTAGAAACCTCTTAATTCTCAGAGCTCCAACATCCTTATTTATGAAATAGGCACGACAACAATTTCTAGATTTTGGGATTATTAGGAAGAGTAAATTAGGCAAAAACTTTAATGCACTACTTGACACTCAAAAACTCAATAATTGATTACTCAGAGAAAGAAGAGAAATTGTAGACTCAAAGTTTATCTTTGTGATAGTGGTGATGGCAGTAATAGAATTGAAACTTTGATTCATTAAAAAATAAGTCTGTTCTGTTAGTTATTATTGAAAATACGTACACACTTAGACTTGATTTCAAAGAATTACAAACTTTTTTCAAATGTGACAAATTTTAAGTTTATTCAAAATGCATTCACTGTGAACCCTACTTCCTTGATATTGGATTTGAAAAACCTGAATAAGACATGTTCCTGGCCTTTCTGTGATTAATGATAGAATATGCAGACACAAACCTAAAGGGGTGAGAATTAGGGAGAATGTGTTGGAACTGAAAATGAGGTATCAGCAATTTCAAATGGAGTCAAGATCATTTCTGTTATACCTATAATATCTGGGCAAACAATGGTTGCTGTGAAAAAGTATAGGCTGTTTTCTATAATAAAAGAGTATCCTTTCCCTAATTACAGAATTCCATTGAAACTGTTATCTTGTGGAACTATTCTCTAATAAGTTTTCTCCCTCAAGAAATTATCCAATGACCTCTAGAGAATGAAATTCCAAATACACTTTCTGGTATTCAGCACTGTTTCATCATTTGACAACCATCTTAGGTTTTACAACTTTATTCAAGAAATTTATGTTTCCCTCAAACTGAAATAGCAACTACTCCCTTCACAAACTTTTGAATTTTTCTTGCATTATTCATTGATTAATTTTTTTCTCCACATCTATCCCCCTCCATCTCTCCTGTTACTTAAAGTCACTTAAAGTGCCTTGGGAGATGAAAGGGAAGGAAATATGCAAATATGCAAATACCCAAAATAATCAAATAGAAAAGGTACAGGAAGAATGCACATGAACATAAGATTGTGATGACGCAACACAGCTCATGAAAGGCTGAGACCTATGGACCATTCCTTATTATGCCTCAATTCTCAGGGTCATGCTTCTTTCTTTTCTTTATTTTTTGTGTTTATTTTAAATTTTACTTCTATTTACTTTCTCTGCATTAATTCAACAAATTTTTATAGTGTACATGTTATATGCCAGGCACTGTTCCTGGCACACTTGCTGATAACACAATACTCTGGCAGAGAATAAAAAAAAAAAATCCTCACCCACATAACGTTTGCTCAGTGGGATTTGTAGAAACTCAGGCAGTTGTTCATATATTAGTGGGAGGTCTTAGTAAATAAATAAATAGTTATATAATGTGATGAAATAGTATATTAGTCCTCTAGAGATAAAGGGATATATCATGATTCCCAATAGGAGTGAGAAAGAGTGATTAACTAGATGGGGCATCCATCTGTATTCTCTCTGAATGATGACATGTGAGATACCCAAAAACATCCAGGAAAGAGGCATTCCAGACAATTCAAAAGATTGACAAAATGTGCTGGCTGGGCACACTGAACAAAACAATACAGATCCTGCTAGATAATGAATAAAATGTGGATTTTAATTTAACTAAAATTAGAAGCTATTGGAGAATTTTTACAGAACCAGTAACACATGAGTTAGGTTTTTGTTTTGTTTTGTTTTGTTTTTAGAGACAGAGTCTCACTTGGTAGAGTGCTGCAGCTTCACAGCTCATAGCAACCTTAAAGTCTTGGGCTTAAGCAATTCTCTTGCCTCAGCCTCCCAAGTAGCTGGGACTACAGGAGCCCACCACAACACCCGGCTATTTTTGTGTTACTGCTGTCATTGTTTAGCAGTCCATAGCCAGGTTCAAACCTGCCACCGCCAGTGCAGGTGACTGATACCTAACCACTGAGTCACAGGTGATGAGTCGTGAGTTAGTGTTTTCAAATATCATTCTGGCCATTATTTGGAAAACAGATTACAAATAGGCAAGCATTTTAATAAGCAGGCTATTTCTGTCATCTGGCAGAGAAGTGATGGTCGTAGCATGACCTGGAATTAGTGGCATGGACTAAGACAGTAGACTAGGAAGCTGTGAAAAGAAATTAGATTTCAGAATAACTGGGAGAAAATTTACAGGACGTTTGGATATACTGGTTCTGAGATTGAGAGAGAGAAGCCAAACAGAATTTCAAATCTATTGGCTTGCACGACTTTTCAAACAGAGCCCTCAATAAATATGTGAGGACGAATTCATTTTTGTTCATTGTTAGGTGTGCAGTTAAATCCATTACTAAAATGACAAATAAAATTCGCAAAGAAGTAACAACTTTATTTTGGCAAATGCTTGGAATGTTTCATTATAGGATACTTATATTCACATATGTGTGTGTGCATGGGCCCCTCTGTGTGTAAATGTTCCTTTCAAACTACACAAACATGCGTTGCTTGTCTGTTCTCACAAGATGAAAAAATAAAAAAGGATACTGAGAATAAGATTACAGGAAAGTTTGAGGATTTTACAGTAATAATCTCCAAACTAAGATTTTAAAGTGTCTTCCTCTAAAGTTAGCTATTTCTTTTGGTGGGGGGAATGCTTTAAATGCTTCAAGCATAGAAGAAAAAAAAATTAATAAACTCTGACCCTGTGGTTTCTCTCCATAGTACATAGATATTGCGTTACCCACCCTTTAAATTTGAATTGAGTTCTAGTCAGCACACAGCCCCCTAGGGACCCACAAAATCAATTCAAAAAAGGCTTATGCTTAGCAAAGTATCTCTAGAATGGAAGAAAAAACATCCAATGTATACACCCCTAATATGAAGCAAATTTATATTTTTCAAGTGAAGGCTACAATCCACTTATTGCACAATAAGATGGGGAAAGGGGTGAGGGAGGGAAGGGGAGGGAGAGGGTGGGGGGAGAGATGATAAAGGGTGAGATCACACTTGTGGTGCATATGTG
>CAUYRH010021964.1:0-58883 GCA_963574655.1 Perodicticus potto
CAAATGTCTTCATATAATAACTGAGAAAATGCCAGGAAGGCTATGTTAATCAGTTTGATGAAAATAGTTCAGATTGTATATGAAACCAACACATTGTACCCCTTGATTGCACTATTGTACACAGCTATGATTTAATAATAAAGACAATAAAAATAAATAAATAAATAAAAATGGTTAGCACAGCAAATTTTCTGTTATGCATATTTTACCACAATACAAAAAAAGTGGATCAAAAGTCATGGGTTGCCAGAAGAGAAGGGAGAGACAGCTGGATTGACCACAGGTTTGCCTGAGAATCTTTACTTTGCGTCTCCCAGTCGGGAACACAGAGGCTAGAAACTAGAAAGCACTGGCAGAGGGGATCTTGGCAGGAGAAAAACCACCTAGGGCAGGTGGCCTGGTGTAGGCGGTTTGAGCACAGAACAGGAGTCAGCCAAATCGGGTTCGATCTCTGTGCTGTGTGACTTTGAACGAGTGGTCTAACCCCTCTGAACCGTTGTTTCTTTCCTTGTTGATAAGACAAGGTGATGATACTAATGACACCAGAGCCTTTGTGGAACTAAAGGCCATCTGTGCTGTGCATAAGGAAGTTTCTAGCAAATAGAAGGCCCTTTAAAAATGTTAGCTCCCATCTTAGTCCCTGCAGATTCTGTGGAGGAGGTGGGGTTTGAAGGCTGTGTAAATGCCAGCGGCTGCCTCAGATGACAGGGGAGGTTGTACTATTAAAGGGTGAGCATGTGAGGGGTCCTTCTCCAAGGTGTTGGTCAGGAATTTAACATGTTGAAAGGGAGCTGAATAGTGAGTTGAAAAGCTTGTGGTTATAACTCTGGGAGATTAGCATCTCTAGCCCCCACATGAATCCAGATGACTTTGAAGGGAGAGGGACGAAATAGATGCTTGGGAACCTCTACTGCGCTCCTGGGACTGTGCGAGGCACTGGGGAAGCACAGTCAGGCAGAGAAGGGTCCTGACCCCGCTGCTCCTGGGCTAGACAGTGACCGACCCTGGGAGGGTTGCAGGGGAGACAGATGCAGCCTCCTCCGGAAGACAGTTGAATGTTGACCGATGACCAGACCAAAGCAGACGAAATGCTAACTCCTGTTTTTCTTTAGTAAATAATCCTCAAAGAGCACATTATAAATTTATGATTTTCGGCCTGAGCCATACCCCCAGCGCTCCTGCTCCACTCCCTACTTTATTCCTCTCAATAGCCATGCCAAGCCTTTCCCCTCTCTCTCCCACAAACCAGCTGGTGCCTTCTCAGAAGATGCCCTCTCCTGAAAACATACCACCACGGACAAGATCAAGGCCATGGGTGTGGAGCAGCTCAACTTTCCTGTCTTTCTTCTCCAAAGGACCCTTCTGTTTATCTGAAAAACACAAGCAGCTGTGTCTGGACTAAGCGTCTTGCTTCCTTCTCCTTGGGTCACCCGGGGGCTTCCCCGCTCTCTAACCTTCTCCTTACCTCCTTGCCATTCTCCTTCAGCTTTTACCATGTTTAAATCACCTCACAGTTTTGTTTTGTTTTTTTAATATAGGCTTCTTTTACACCCTCTTCTCCAGCTATCCCTTCCACTAAACCTCAGAGTTAATTTCTGTTTCGGTGAAATTTATTGAGCAGCTATTATATATTCTGAGTGCTTGACTTATATTATCGTATTTAATTCTAACACCAACCTGCAAAGCAGGGCTTGCTAGTCTCCATATTCTGTAGTTAAAGAAGTTGAGGCTCCGTGGATTAATAACTCAGCATGAATCACATGGCTGTCGGTGGTGGAGCCAGGCTTTAACCCCAGGCTCATGACAACCCGCAATGATAACTTTGAAGGGAGACCTCTATCCTGACTGCTTTGGGGGAGAAGCAAAAGGGAGGAAAATGCAACAGAAAAGGCCTTTACCCTTCTGTCACTTATTTGTCCAGAACAGGACTCCCGGTGCCACTTCTGGGCTCCTCATCCTCTGGATCTCTCTGTACCCGCTCAGTGCTGGAGCATTTGAAATGTGCCTCTTTTTTTGGTTCCGTGGTACCAATTGCCGATCTGAGCCGCCGTTCTCTGCCCTCCTTCTCCGGCGTCTTCATGAGTTCTTCCGTGTCCGGTCCCTGCACACCGGTCTCTCTCTAGGCTCTGGCCTTAGTCCTCTCCGGATGTTCCCTGGGTGAGTCTAGCCCTTCTTCTCTGAGCACTGGTGACCCCAACGCACAAGTCTGCGGTTCCCAGCATGCTCAGCGGGTCTTGAAATGAACTCAGGACCCCTTTCCTCCTTTCAAGTCTGTTCTTGCAGATGGGTTAGCAGAATCGTTGTCCGGCCAGTTATGTAAACTGGAGATTTTGGAAAACATCACCTGTGATGTCTTTCTCTCTCGTCCCTCACCCTGGTGGGTAACCAAGTCCTTTTGAGTCTACCTTCTCCGTAGCGGTGGATTCTCATTCTCTCCTTTCCTTCCCACTGCCTCTGCTCTTGTTTAGGACCTTGTACTATTTCCCTTGAACCCTAATTGTCTTGCTTCTGGTCTCTTCCCTTTAATCCATCCACTGCACAGCTGCTCGGAGTCTTTCTAAAGCCCAGTCTGTCGCCGTGCTCTGTATGTTCCCTGTCTTCAAATCCTTAGCAGGTATTCAAGGCCATCACAGCCTGGCTGCTCTTCTGGCCCCGGATTACACACTCTGGCCTTCGTTCATGTTATCCGAGAGTCCCTGGAAGTAAATCCTACCTTCATGCCTGCACCACAGAGCAGACAGTTCGAGATCCATCTGTTCCATGATGCCCTCTTCAGTCCCCCAACCGGAATGGATGGCTCCCTCCCCTGGGTTCTTCACTAACTTGGTTCAAACCACTAGTGTGCTTAGTTGTTTACATGTGTATTTCCTTAGCTAGGCAGGGGAGGGAACTTGCTTTTCTCAGAGTGGATCTCCAAAGCTCAACATTTGTGTGAAAGTAGATGGCCTAGGGGTATATAGCATGTTTTAGGAACCCTATAAATGCTAGTTTCCTTTTATTTTGAGACCTGAATAGAACAGACTCCAGAACACTGTAGATAGACACACATCCCAATTTTCAAAAAAGTGGAAAAAGAGCTGGCACAGTGGCTCACGCCTGTAATCCCAGCACTCTAGGAGGCCAAGGCAGGTGGATTGCTTGAACTCACAAATTCAAGACCAGCCTGAGCAAGAGCGAGACTCTGTCTCTAAAAATAGCCAGGCGTTGTGGCAGCTGCCTGTAGTCCCAGCTACTTGGGAGGCTGAGGCAAGAGAATCGCAAAGCCCAGGAGTTTGAGGTTGCTGTGAGCTATGACACCGTGGCACTCTACCCAGGGTGACAAAGTGAGATTCTGTCTGAGAAAAAAAAAAAAAGTAGAGAAAGATAGAACCTGAAAATGAAATTAAGCCACACTGCCCTGGGAAAAGAATCAACTTGTATTCACTCAAAACAAGTCCTGTCAAATGTCGCATTTCCTGTTTACATAGGGACACTGAACTGGAGGAGCAGACAGCGTGATTGCACAAGAAAGCTTGATTTGAACAAGGCTTTTGACAAAGTCCCTTACTGCGTCCTTGTGGGCTAGGCTGAGAAACATGACTGGAGATTAGTTGATCCATTAAAATGTCGAGCTACAAGAAACTTAGGGCAGGACAGTTGAACCCTCTTTCATTACAGGTGAAGACAGTGAAATTGCAAAGACTCATTTTTCTTAAAAAAAAAAAAAAAAAGAAAAAGAAGAAGGGAAGGAAGGAAGGAAAAGAAAAGAAAAGAAAAAAGGCTCAAAGCCTATGCTGACATGAGGGTTTTCCCAGAGAAGGTTGGTCTGTCACCCGCTGAGCAATCACACCCAAAGGATGTTGTTTAAGAGGTTGATGTGGACCCGGAGGGAGATGTCAAATGATCTGCCACAGGGCTTGATCCTTGACCTGCCCATTCAGTCATTTATCAAGCTTTGGACTAACACCCAGAAGGCGTGTTTTTCAAATAAGTGAATGACAGAGACTGCAAGAGACATAGTCAATTGTGGGATGCCAGAATTAGGATCCAAAATAACCTTTCAGGCTAGAATGATGGGCTGAAAGTAAGGAGATGAAGCTTAACAGGAACAAATGGAAAGTCTTGCGCTGAGGTTTCAAAAAAATCAATTCGGTAAGTACAGGCCAGGGAAAGCTTGACCCGATGTAGTTTCAGACAGCAAAGGTTTAAGTTGGTAACAAGACGGTTCTTAGGGGATCTGGGCTGCTGCAATAGCCACAGCAAGGTGCTGAAGATCGTTCTTGGGCTTAATTAGAATAGTTAGATTCCAATGCAGAGGAGGTGATGCTTCCTGGTCTCAGAGCCCCGGCTCCAGCACTGTCACAGCTTTGGAGGGACTCTGAGAATCTGAACATGTTGGAGGCTGGCACTCAGGATGGTGGAGGGTCTGGAAATCTTGTCCGGTGAGGAATACTCAGGAAAAATGAGCGTTCTTAGTCTAGAGAAAATATGAAAGATAGTCACCACGTGCAAAGAAAGTAGACCAGCTCCAGGGGCTCTGGACAGCAGAACTTGGGAGCTGTGGAAGAGCAGATTTTGCTTCCATGCAGGAGAGATATTTCAGTGGGATCTCCCCATCCAGCAAGACACCCCTGTATAGGTCGTGAGTTTCACAAAACTGAAGGTGTGCAGTCAGAGCCGGGTGACCCTTGGTCAGGGGCTCAGAGGGGTGGATTGAGGCGATCTTGAGGGTCCCTTCTGGTGATCAGCCCCTGACTTTTCTGATTATCATGATGATTATTGCTCTGATTATAGGATCATAGTGGTTGATCTGCCAGTTTGCACACATTTATAGAAGCAGACTTCCCCTTCCTCAGCCTATTACTCAAGCTAAGTGGGAGTGTAGTGTAAAATTCCAACTGACATCTAGTTACCAAGCGCCTGTGATGGACAGAGCCCTGTCCTGGATGGGTTTGGGGGAAAGGTGGGAGGGAGGGACAGGCCACAGAAAAGGCCTTTACCCTGCTGGAGCTCAGACAAAACCCACTTAGAACTATACCAAGCGAGATTGTGAGGGCGGAGGAAGTGACAAGCAAAAGGGGGGTGTCGCCTCTGTTCTCAGTCACAGTAAGCAAGAATTAGACACAAGGGGCTGATTTAGCAAAGAGGAGAGCAGGCTAGGAGAGTGGCAGGCGGCACCCCACAAGGAGGGGGCTGTGTGGGGGTGGGGAAGACAAGGAGGGGGCTGGGAAGGGGTGGGGAAGGTGAGGAGAGACCCAGGCTGAGGCATGAGGAGGGGAGAGACAGAGATGTGCCCCGGGACTGTGTCGTTAGGCACCTAGCCTTAGGAAAAGGACACCATAGCTACCTCTGCACCAAGGCTTAATGACGTCACACCCCCTTAGCCTCAGCTTTCTAGTTGAAATGGAAATGGACTTATTTATTTTTAATATGCCCATTTGAGGTAGTTGTGCTTTCAAAGGCTGATGTACTCGTAAGTACTTTTTATTCTCACAGGTTAAAAATTTAAAAATAGAAAACACCTTTCAGAGTGGAAATGCTGATGCTAAATGGGGGCTGGGGAGAGGGTGGTGCCCCCCGTGAGGCCCGCAGCGGCCTCACCCACCTTTGGGTGGGGACCCACTCGATTCTTGGAGAGCCAGAGCTGCTGGCAAATGAAATAGGGAGCAAAGCCCCTCTGGGGAAAGGAGGTGGAGGAGAAGGGGGGACAGGAAACCTCTCCCTCCCCTCCCCTGTTCTCTTTCCTGAACATGTAGCGTCGATGTAGTCATGGCTTTTAAACAACATTACACACACTTGTCGTCCGAGATAAAATGTTATTAAGATTAAATGCCGAGCAGGGAATGAATCCGACTTCCCACTGTCAGATTTCAGCTATAGTGAGTGATTGCCTTTCCGTAGCCCCAGCTCCTAAACAGGGAAACAGCATTATTATCATTAATAAGCCCATAATGGGGAAGAGAAATTATAAACATTTCTGCAACAAGCGGCCCTCCAATGTTAATATTTTATGAGCACACAGAGAAGCCTGCAACTGAATGTCAATGGCAGAATTATACGTAACCATAATGTAAACACTCATAATTGGGTTGAGTCACTGGTGGGGAGGCTGGTGGGAGGCTGGTGGTGATGGGCGTAGGTGGCACTTAGAGCCTGGGTGGATCCCCAGAGGCAGAAGGTGGGATGCCCCAGGGCCCCTGTCATCCAGACTCGCCTCTTCCTACCCTTGGGTTTGCAGAGAGGTCCCACCTCTCTGGGACCCTTGTGTGCAGGGGGCTGTCCATCTGCTTCCTCTCCTCACCTGTCATCCTCGGTACTGAGTCACTTTGCACTTACTCCTGAGACACATCATTATTGGCCTAAATGCTGCTTTCTGGGGACTTCCGAGGCTCCTCAAACGTGTGCTTTCTCTCTCTTAAGGTGTAGTATTCACACCCAGAGGACAGAGAGACTGCCATCTGTGGTCATTGTAACCATCACGTGCACTATATGTATGTCCCGGGAGCGCTGGGGAGATTTTCCGTTAGTTGCTCAGTTTGCGTTTTTAGCTGTGGAGCCCTTGCTCCAAACTATTGTCCCTTGGGAGCACAGTGGATAAGACACTGCTCTGACAGAAGCAGGTTAGGGGACAGAGCCTCACTGGCCAGCCCCCTTTCTCCCACACACTTACTTCTCCCAAGGTCCCTTAAGCCCCTCTGTGGACTCACAGTGAGACTACTAGAAGGTCCCCTTTCTCTGTTTCCAGATGACAAAACAGAATGGATGTGACCTATCTGCCTCAGGGACTGGAACCCAGGTCCCCTGGCTCCCAGGGAAGTGTGCAGCACAGTCAAGGGGCCCCTGGGCTCTTACTCTAGCTTGCCCTGAACTGGCTGGGGGCCTTGGACACAACTCACTGCCTGTTTGAACCTCGCTTCCTCATCTGATCAAATGAATGGAGACAATGAAGTGATCTCTAACACTCCTTTTAAATCTGAAACCGAAAAGGCAGGCAGTCCTCACAGAAATCTAGTCCCCGCAGCATCCAGTGCAATTGATGTCAGAGGCCTACAAGGGCAGCCTAAAGACCCACTGGTCCCTACTCACTTGGTAGGGTCCATAGTCCCTGGCCTGTTTTGCCTGGGTTCTGCCTTTGGTCTTTAAGCTTCCTGGGGCAGAGAACTTGGTGGAGACTTCCCCCTGCTGGGTTTGTACCTAACAGACTCAGAGCCCAGGACTTGAACTGGTGGTGAGGGTAGGGACCACATTGCCTAGGGTAGTGTCTGTCTAACATTAGGGACTCAGTAGAATCTGTTGAACAAATGAATGGTTGGATTAATGAATTGCTTAGTTAATGAACTAAAGCAGCTCTCTCTTCAGCTTTATTTCTTTTTTTTAAGAAAAACTGTAGGCTATGGAACTATTTATGGAGTACCTACTAGGTGCTGGCACCTTGCTAGTGACTTTAGGAAAAGGCAAGAACCCCTCTGGCTGGAAGCCTGTCTCTTTCCCACCTTTCTTCCTGTCTCCCGCCTCCTGGATTTTCCTTTTCCCCCTGCTCCTATTCATTATTTCTCTCTGCAGTTATGTTATTATTGGCCTTGGCAAAGAGTTTCAGGGGTGTCGTTTGTCTGAGCAACATTATGCAGAATTAAGTTCCAGGGTAATTTCTGATGCAAATACCTATCCTCCAGGAGAATGTGAATTAAGCCTCCTGGTCTCTACTCGACGGAGGTGTCTGCCTTTGAATCCAGGTCTCTAGCAGTCAGGGAAGCTCCAGCAGGGTGTGAGAACAACTTAGATTCCTCCTTGGGAGGTTCCTGAGTATCCGGGGACATGGCTCCCAGAGCTGGAGGAACCCTTGAGTAGTGATCCTCTTCATCCCCCTCCTGTCTCCTCTGAGCACCCGAGAAGCTGAGGCTCTCTGCCCTGACCTCATCCCTGCCCCCAGGAAAGGCGTTTCCATGGGAGTATATCATAGCCTGCTGGCAGGAAGTTTTTCTTTACAGCTAACTTGCTCTTTCTTGCTATGTGCTATTATCCTTTAGATCCATACTTTTCAAATGTCTGTGTGGATCGAATTGTAAAGCAGATTCTCATTGCTCGGGTCTGGGCAGGGCCTGAGCCTCTGCATTTCCAGCCAGCTCCCAGGTGGCACTGCTCCAGGCAGCACGCTCCAGGCAGCAAGGCCTTAGGAAACAGAAAAGGTAAAACAAACATAGAAACGGACAGCCCTGCTTATGTGAGTTTATTTGTATGGGTCCCTTCAGTATTCTGCCTAGAACTGCTTATTCTCCTAAATCTACTCTCTGACTGCAACTTCTCAGTCTCTACAAGCCTCAGTTTCCCCATCAGTAAAACCAGGGTGATGGTACTCTCTCTCCTGGTGGTGTTGTGAGGTTACATGCTGGAAACAGAGGCCCCTGGAAGGAGGGAAGGAGAAGGATAGTGGCTGTGCTGCTTCCCTGGGGCTCTGAGGCAAGGAAGAGGCCTGTGTCCTCTGTAGTGCCTGGTGGCCAAGAGCTGAAGGAATTACTCAGCTTCCATGGGGAGTTTGGAGGTCACTAGCAGGGACGAGCCAGTCCCCAGCCTGGTTAGGTTGATCTGAGTTTAGAAAGGAAAAAAAAAAAAAAGACTATGCGTATAACTTGGGGTACCATTTGGCCTTTAATAGAAGCATATTGAAGAAGATTCTGGAGACCATACATTCATTTAGGGCCTTCATTCTCTTCAGGCGTCTTTCTCTTCATAACCCTTTGAGGCAGCTAAGGTGGGCATGTGTCATCCCATGCTGCAGATACAAGGCACAGAGAAGCTCAGGGGCCCGCCCAAGGTCACACAGCTTGTCCTTGATGGAGCAGGCCAGAAGCCCACCCTCCGTCTGCCTCCTGGTTTTGTGATCTTTCTGCTGCCCTTAAGATGGGGCTGCAGGGGCATGCAGAAAGGAAGTGGGGAGCTGGCTCTTCTCCCTGCCTGGCCCAAGCTGGGTTGAGTTGGTGGAGAAGGAGTCTGCTCCTCCCCGCAGCCCTTCTCTTGGGACCCGGATCCTCATCAGGGAATGGCAGGCCCAACCCAGAGAACAAAGCCTTCCCACTCCTCCGGGTTGAAGATGAGAGGGGATCAGCAGACCATCGGGGCTGCTTAGTGACCCCCCAGCAACTCAGCTCACAGGGCCTGTCCAGCCATGAGGACAGCGTGGTCAGATCCGAGGTCCAGGCCATCTAGCCTTCTTCCTCCTGTGGTCCCTGGGTGCTGTGTGTGGGAATGCAGGGCACCCGCCATGTAGTAAGCTGCCTTTATCAATTTCATTAATTGTCCAGAATCTTGATTGTTTCCCCCGAGGCCTAGATAGACTACGCTACTAAGCTCGGATTCTCTCACTTTTCAGACAGAATGCTAATATTACCCTCCTGGTGCTCCATACACTGCTGGGTACACAGTAGGTGCTCAATAAATGACCGATGAAACAAATTATTGCAGAAGAATGGAGGATTTCAATGTAGAGTGTCCCCCAAATCCAAACAGCCCTTGCCTTTCCCCTCTTCCTAGCACTTCTTTAACTGACGTCTTTGGTTTGCCTCCCAGCCCTCTGGCCTCTCCTTCTTTGCCTCCTCTCTCTCCTCCCATAAATCTCCCACGTCCTGTTCTTGGCCATTATCTCACTGGTCCACATTCTGCACGATTCCACATCCTCCCAAGCCTGCAGCCCCTGCAGAGACGGAGTTAATAAGAGTCTACCCAAAGCAGGCAAGCCCTCCCAGTCACAGCCTCTTAAGGAATAGAAGACACATTCAATGTGTCATAATCCACTTTCCCACTCAGGGCCTGAGTCACTAGCCCTCCTTGAGGCCAAGTGTGAAGACTGAGCTAAGTGAACGTGAGCGATTGTCGCTGTCATCCTCCCCAGGCTTGTAGGGGGTGTGGTATCACACAGATGAGTTTTGTCCATTGGGCTGGGTGACTCATGCCTCTGCAGAGGCCCTGGGGGTCCTGGTGACCACTCTGCTTCTTCCTCCCAACCCCAGGACATGCCTGCTTCTTCCTGAAAACTCTGGGTCCCTTCTCATTCGAGTATCCCCAGGAAAGAACTCCCGAAGGTGTCAGTCGTTGACACCTGAGCGTGACTGAATTAGCCACAGCCAGCAGGAAGAGAACTGTGCTCAGACAACAGGGAAACATGGCGGAGACTCTGTAGAGTGGGGCAGGGACTGGTGGAACAGTGGCATCTGTAGATGGCAGTGACAGGCAGCTTCTGCTCTAGGCTCTGCCACTGGGGTGACCAGGCCCCGTTACTGCACTTTATGAGACCCAGTTATCACTTGTGCACCAGGAAGCATCAGCCCTCATCATCCCTGTGCTTGGCTGTCTAAGATACTCACTTCTGCCACCGTGCAGGGGCAGGTCAGCACCCAGGACTTCAGAGTTAGTGACCTCTAAACTGAGGTGACCCACCAGGGCCCAGCACACCCCTACTACAGACCTCTGTCAGACAACTGTTAGGGAGGGGACCGACCATGTTGGTTCTTAGAAGTCTTTGGCCAGGAGCTGGGGCTCCAGCAGTGGGAGGGAGCCGGGGAACCTCAATCTGGGGCCTCAGCTTCTCTTCCTTATAGCTCTGTCCCAACAATCTATTGCCTTTGGGTTTAGTCGGGCAGCTGCAGGTGCAGATAGAGACTCTACCAGCAGAAAACTCCCTCCTATGAAGGAGATCATAGCACATCTTTGGGGGCCCAAGCTCTTTTCAGGCCCTGCTTTCCAAAAATACACTTAAAATTTTGTGGGTACTAAGTGTCTACCCTCATGGCCCCTGGGGCATGATCATACCACCACCAGAAATAGTTATGAACCGCGCATGCCCTGCCCATGACCCTGAACCAGTCTCCAACCCTGTTTTCTGCTAACCTGCCCAGGGAAGGTAGGGAGGGGAGGTAGGGAATGGAGGAAGATGGCGTGACCCTCTGGGACATCAGCTCTGACCATTAACCTCTCTGAGCTTCACTTTCCTCATGACAGAACTGTACAACTTTAAAGACTATTTTCAACCTGAAGCCTACCTAGCCACACCCTCGGGACCAGGCAGGTCAGTGTACCGATAAGGACAGGTTCAGAGGGGGTAAGCTGCTGCCCAGAGTCGCCCAGAAGCAGAATGCTTTCTGTCTGTCTCCCCTTGGGGAGCTCAGAGCTCACAGCAGTTCTAAGGATAGAAAGCGTAGCTTTGGTTTTCTTCCAGAATATTTGTAGGCATCCATCTCGAAACCCCATCCCCTCTGCCAGCAGCCCTTGCATACCACCATGGGCTCTGGTACCTGGGGTGTTGGGACCTCAGGGCTTCACCTGGGGACACATGTGCCCATCACTCTGCCTGGGCCCAACCGCGCATGCCCTGCCCATGACCCTGAACCAGTCTCCAACCCTGTTTTCTGCTAACCTGCCCAGGGAAGGTAGGGAGGGGAGGTAGGGAATGGAGGGAAGATGGCATGATGAGTAAAGCACCCTCTGGGACATCAGCTCTGACCATTAACCTCTCTGAGCTTCACTTTCCTCATCTATGGAAGGAAAGGGCCCAACTAGATGATCTCTGAGATTCCTTGCAGCTCCCAAATCCTGACTCCTACAATTTCCACCACGATTACATTGCCCACTCAGGATCCAAAACTCATCAGTGCTGTAGGGCCTGAAGGAAGCCACCTGGAAATCCCAAGGTGCCTGTGTGCCACAAAGGCTTGGGTTATGCTCCAGGCCAGACCCAGGTGTGCCCTTGAGCTCTAAACTTCCTGGGCTAAGGGCCTAGTCAGGGGACCCTTTCTGTTGCCAAGTTTTCCCACAAGTTCCAGGCACTGGCTAGACAGACAGGCCAAGAGGGTAATTAGTCAGGCAAACTCCAATAACACCCTCTGGCTAAAGATCTGAGCACATGGCAAAGCCCAGTGATATATGGAGAGAGGGGTTAGACTTCTCTCAGCACCGCATTTTCTATTTGTTCTGAAGCTCACACACGCAAACACACACCCTTCAATTTTACATTATTGACTTAAAAGCATTTAACATTCAGCAGTACATTTTAAATTACGCAGACACATCTTAGCACAGAAAAGCCAGCACAAAGACAGCAGGGGCCACCTCCATCCAAACCTGGTGTTTTTCTTTTTTTTTTTTTCTTTAATGATAATCCTTCATATTCTCTCCCTCCCCATCCCTTTTCTTCTCTCTCTCTCTTCCTTTCTCCCTCCTCCCCCCCACTTGTTAACTGTAAGTCTCTGTGTATAACTGAGCTAAATGGTTTTGATGTGCTAGCATCTTCACCCCACACACCCTGTTCCTCTTTTTTTGGTTAATGAAATGTGTGAACAGTTTGTTCCCAGCTAAAAACAAGCACTGATGGGTTTCATACCTTTCTGCGTAGGAGGGAGAGGTAGGCTCTGAACAAGGCACTGGCTGGCAATGCAGGGAGGCCGCTGGTAGGAGGTAAGGGGGGGAGAAAGAAGGAATGTGGAAAGATCAGTATACAACTTCATGTGTGATCTGCTTGGCCATGTACAAGCCTTACTGGGGTCCTTTTGATCAGTGCATGGACACAGGGACTTGGGAAGTCCCTACTACTTGGGGAAGTGAGTCAGTACATCCACAGGTCAGGAGAAAGAGTTGATGCTTGGGATGAACTTAATAGGAGATAAAATCCCCCAAAGGGTATATTCCATGTTATCCATCTTCACGAAGGAGGGAAGGCAAAGTCTGGATAAGAAAATCACTGTTGCCTGGCTTCAGGAGGCCAAAGCATAGATACAGAGGGTGCCAGGAGAATGTATGTACATTTTAAGAAAGGAAAAAAATGTTGTTTTTTTTTTAGAGACAGAGTCTCACTTTGTCACCCTCAGTAGAGTGCCATGGGGTCACAGCTCACAGCAACCTCCAGCTCTTGGGCTTAGGCGATTCTGTTACCTCAGCCTCCTGAGTAGCTGGGACTACAGGCACCTGCCGCAGCACCCGGCTATATTTTTTGTTGTTGTTGCAGTTTGGTTGGGGCCGGGTTCAAACCTACTGCCCTTGGTATATGGGGCCGGCGTCCTACCCACTGAGCCACAGGTGCCACCCAGGAAAAAACCATATTAACATTGTGATACTCAAGTCACATTTGACTTCAGCAATTACAAGAGATGCGATATATAAGGTAACAAACATTATCATTATATAGTAGGTATTATAATTTTAATACTTTTTCCTTTCTTCAAATGTGTATACATTTTTTTGCCATGTTCTATATGTCTGACTACATGAGCGCACACACACATAAGCCTATGTATACCGCCCTTCCGTGTCCTTCAGAGCAGATGTTGGGACCTTGGATGGGGTCATGAGCAGGGGACAGCCGGCTGTATGATAAAATCATGGCAGCTGACATTTATTCCAGACCTCCTATGAGCCAAGGAGTTTTAAATACAGTGCTCGCTTATGAATACGGACTCTATTGCTTCCACTTTGTATATGAGGAAACTGAAACTTAAGAGAGGTTGAGTAACTTGCCCAAAGTCACACAGCTTTCAAGTAGTGGATTCAGGCTGGGAATCCAGGCAGTTTGGCCCCAAGGGCTACAGGCGTAACTCCTATGCTGTATATGAAACAGCCTAGAAGCAGAAGGCCTTTATCTATCAGCTGTGTGACCTTGGACTGTCGGTCACCTCTCTGAGCTTCCATTTCCTCACAGGGCTCTCAGGAGACTCAAATACAAAGGTGCACACCAATGTGCTTTGCAGATTTTGAAGCGATGCTGATAAACTCCTGACAACTGGCTCAAACGCTCCGCTCCACATTCCAAAGACACCAGCAGAGCGCTTTATGCACAGCGGGTCCTTTGCTCTTACCTGTTTCCACTTAGAAGCCTGCAGTCCCATTTGCCGCTGCCCATTAGGAAAGATACAGGCCTGGGTGTCCTGGGGGCCAGCCATGCTCTGGCCTCTGTGCTATTTTCCTTGTCTAAGGACTAAGATGGCTGATGGCTATTTAGCCTGGAAACTGCAGTTGTTGTCACTTCCCCATTTCAGACCTCGTCCCTTATCCCTCATTCCACCAATATTTCAGATACTGCAGGCTGCCTCTAATTCCTGTTGGAGCAGGGTAGGGAACAGATCAGTCAAACAAATAATAATGGAGGGTGTTCAGTACACACTTCCTGACTGATGGAATGGAGAGGCGACGAAGGAAGAGTAAGTAGGTGGGTGGGTGAATGGATGGGTGGATGAGTGAACAGGCCAAGAAAGAGGCATGTCCCTTGCTGAGAAAAGGAGGGACACTAGTGTGGTGGGAAGTGGGACAGGCGCATCTGATTCTATTCCAGCTCTCTAGAAGCAATGTGATCTTGGACAAGTCACATAGTCTCTTTGGGCCTCGGCGTCCTCATCAGTGGAATGGGACGGAGGAGACAGTGGGCCCAGTGCAGCTCTCTCCCTTTCTCCTTCCTCTCTCCTTTTCTCCTCCCTCTGTGCCTTCAACTTCCCAGGAGGGCTGTGTACCTGCCTCGGTCACCTGTAGACCTTGGACATGGTTCATGTTCTCTCCACACTTGACTGGGAGTGAGTGGCACATTTTCCTTGTTGCTCCCACAAGGAGAGAAAACACCAATGTGCTCTCTACCAGCGGATACTCTTGGGAGAAAGCCATTTCCAGCCTTCATGTGTGGGCTGAAGAGGGTGTCAGGTCAGGGCACCGGGATGTCTGGACTACTTTTAGCAGGAGCTAGCTCCTCTCAGTAGAATGCAGTTCTTTTCACCTGTTGCTCACAAGAGTTTGGCTTCAAGTGAAATTCAAAGGCACACGGAAAAGTCCCATTTACCTCCACCATGGGTGGGACATGAGAAGGGTGACAATCGTAGTCCGTCCTGAAGAAGGACGAGCAGGAACTGTCAAAGTGAGGTGAGGGAGGAATCAGGGAGGCTTTTTCAGGTAATGGGAAATTAGTTCATTTGAGAGAGTCTTCAGGTTCAGGTTCATAGGCGGAAAGGAGGCAAGGCAGTGGTAGTGGGAGGCTGCAGAGGTCTCCGGACAGGTCGAGGGAGTAGCCTCATACACCCCACCAAGGACAGCGAGCTTTATCTTTTTCTCAAGAGGGTGCTGTTAGCATTTGATGGGAACCCTTCCTACTTCAGCTGGGCCGTCCCATACAAAGCAGGGTATTAAGGATCCCAGGCAGCCAGGCACTCCATCTCCATGACAACCAAAAACACCTCCCCAATTTCCAAAAAATGGGGAGGGTCTCACTCCCTTGGAGAACCAACCACTCTGTAGGTGACGAGAGAACGTGAGAGGTGGAAGCAGGGGTGACAAGATCAAAGGTATGCTTTAGAAAACTTTCTGTGTTGTCCATATTGGGACGTGGAGAAGCTGCAAGTCTGTTGACCAGTGAGGAGCTTAAATAATTATATTAATTTGTGGTGATATTAACAGAAGAGTCCCTGTGGGAGGAAGGATTTTATGTGGGTGTTTGTGATTCTGCCCAGTGCCTTAGGAGGGATTCCCAAGGAGACAGTGAAGAAAAAGTCCAAGGTTCAATTTATTAAGTTAATTAAAGAGACGGTATCCACTAATGACATCCTCATGTGAGTTTTCTGTTTCCATTTTAAATGGAGAAAGGGGAGGACCCTGGCATTAGGAAAGGGAGGCAGGGTAGCTGTGGAGGAGAAAGCAGTCCCGAACAGCCCTAGTGACTCTGCAAATTAAAAATGTAAATTCAGTAAAGGCCTGGATTGTCAAGAGACTGTTTTTCCAACTTGAAATTCTGCAGCTCCTCCAGAGGGACCTGTCTTGGAGGCGCCTGCAAAAGAGAAGCCCTTTCCAGGGCCCTGTGGTCAAGTCAGGGGCCTTCAAGGAGGGGCAGCCTATGTCCCCACAGCAGTGCCTCCCAAACTTTAGTCTGCGTTACACACAGGAGTCGCCCATGCACCTTTTAAAATGCAGATTCTGACTCCTTGGGCCCAGGAGGGGCCTGAGATTCTGCATTTCTAAAAAGCTTCCTGGCAATGCTGGTGCTGCTGGTGCAGGGACCATACTTCAAGACAGGCAAGACCCCAAACTAAGACTTTGTTGGGTTCTTCCAGGTCCTTCCATTTTGTAGAGGAGTTTGTTGAGAGGTGTCAAAGCTTGGAGGGTGGGGGAGGCAGAGGGAAGAGCAGGTTGGCATCTATGAGTTTTTGTCATGGGACTAAGATAGCTGATGGACATTTAATCTGGAAAATGCAAGCTGAGAAACTGGGGTCAGAAGCAGAGAGGAGGAGTGCCGGGAGCAGAGGCCCCTCCTCCATGGTCAGCTCCGGGGCAGTCCCCCCATCCCCATGATCTTTGAATAACTAGCCACCCTCGGGCATCATCCTCTCCAGGTCCTGTGCTCCAAGGCTGGATCTTTCCTGGATTTCCACTGCAACAGACCCAACCCCTTTGGGGCAGAGGGGACTGCAGAGGAGCCTGTCTGATGGGGGTGGGGACTACTTGACCCTCAGATGGTCCCAAGGGGTCCTGTTTGATCTTTCCCTGGCAAAGCAGGAGGGTTTGGGAAGCCTGGCCCTGAGGCGGCTGTCCTTCCAAGACTGGTGACCTGGTGACCCTGCTGTGGAATGGAGCATGCAACCACCATGGCAACCTGACCGTGGAATGACAGCAAAGCCACCAGCCTAAGTCACACTTCCTCCCCAAGGTTACTCCCAGCCCTGGCCCTAAACCCTTGTTAGGGGAGCTTTCCAGATGCATGAGGAGCCCCCACAGCTCACCAAGCCCACCACGGGGAAAGCTCCTCCATTTTCTGCTCACTGGCCTGGCTAGGATCTGAAGGGACTTTGTGCATGAGGGTCTTGTGCAGTGTCCCTCAGGGATGTGGGGACTCTGGGCCCACAGGAGGTTCAGGGAGCCACAGCAGAGATACCAGGCCTGATTATGGCTCCTGCTCACAAAGTCAGCTGGGAGAAGCCACCAGGGTTTCTGGGCTTGGGGGTCTCCATCTGCATAATGGGCTGGAGCTCTGGAGCACGCGTGATCAGGCTGTCACCTGATGGATGAGGGACTGAGGGGGGCCCGGACGGATTAGGAAAGGTACCGAGAATTGGAGGAAGGGGGGATCCAGCTCTGGCTGGGGGAAGAGCTTTCAGAGTCCAGGGGATTGTGAGACACGACTTAGGGGTCTGTGTTCCCTGTACATCTGTGTCATGGACAGGAGGGTCTCAAATCTGACTTCTCAACTCTTTATAACCAGTGTTGAGGGCCTGGTCTTCATGGTGGGAATGTGGTGTATATTCTAACAGCAAAAGTTCGCTAACCTTAGTTTCCCCCTTTGAAGAAGGAGCTGAAACAAATTGACCTGGTGGACTTGTGGATCTCTGCTCTTCTCCCATTGTTGTAGCCTGGTGGGGAATCTAGGAGAACTCAGGCCTTCCGTGGATTGCATTAGAATAGGCTTTGAGTCCGGCAGCAGGAAAAAAGGTGAGGGTGAGGTAAGGCAGTGGCTCAGGGCCCCACCAGCAGAGCTAGAAACTCTCTAGGAAGGGAGGGAGAAACTGGTGGTTTACTGGAATCTGAGCAGGCTCTACTGAGGTGTGGGCACGGCCAAGGTCAGCAGGGAAATAATCGCTCACTAAGGACTGGAGAAAGCACCCATCACCTACCAAGAGCAGCCAGATGTCAAAATAGCCGTTGGCAGAGCCACCTTGAATATGCCCCAAGTCTTCCAAGCCTCCTCAGCACCCTTCCTTCTGGAAGTCTTCCCTGATCCTCTCTGGGGAGGAAGGGCTGCTAATCCCACCCCTGCAGTTCTGATCCCTGTACCCTGCTCCCTGGAGATACGAGTTTCTGGAGGACGGGATCTGGTTCACGGATCCTGGTGTTTGCTAGAACCCTGCCAGGGCCTCTGGGGCAGGGTGTCCCTGTGGCTAGCCACAAGCTTGCTGGGGTCTCTGCTCAGTGTCTAACACGCATCGCTGCACAGTAGCCAGGCCCAAAGTCAGCCTCTGGGGTGGCAGTGAGCCCCGGCCTCTGCTGTGGCTCAGACAGACCAAACGTGGCCTTCCATCCATCAGAAGGTGATAGGGGAAAGGGGTAAATGGTGGTGCCCAGAGATGGGGCCACAGAGGAGACGTTCAGGCCAGGGTTATCGAAATGGGAGGGCGACTCACCTGGACAGTGCAAAGATGGCATCTGTGCCCTGAGGGCAGTGAGAGGTCCCTTTTATATGAGGCACATTCCACAGCTTGCCTGTAAAGTTAGCATCTTTTGGCAGAACTTCTGAGGGCTGGGTTGGGCAGATCCTTTGTGTCTTTGTCTTAGGAGGACAGGAGGAGGAGGAAGAGGGGAAAGGGATTGTGCATGGTTGTGTGGGCCCCCAACAATGGGGTCACCAAGTCTTAGAGCCCTTCCACTGTATGTGCCCGCGTAGTTGTGGCCACAGATGCTCTTGAATTGAACCTGCCTCTGGTGCTTTTCTGCAGATGATCCCATAGCAGAGATAATCCCTCTCACTTTCTAGTATTGAAAACTAGTTACCCCACTGCTCAGAACTCTCTGATGGCTCCCATCTCATTCCCCATAGAAGCCAGAGTGCTGGCCCATGAGGCCCTGCACGGCCTGGCCCTACTTCTCATGGCCTCCTCTCCTGCCATTTCTGCTCAGTGGCCTAGAACACACCATTTTTCTTCAAATGCTCCACCTTGAGCCAGCCTCTGGCCTTTGTGCTTGCTGTCCCATTTTGCTTCCTGGAGTGCTCTTTTGCCAGGTGCCCCCATGGCTCACCCACCCACTGCCTTCAGGACTCTGGAGTGTCACCCTTTCAGGACAGTTATGGACCCTCTCTCAATTACAGCACCCCTCCCCCACTTTCCCTGCTGAACTCTGGCCCCTCCCTGGCACTTAACACCATTCCACCTACAGGATATTTTCTTATTTATTTACCCCCCCTCTAGACTCCAGGAGGGCAAAGGTTTGTCCATTGTATTCGTTGCCACATCCTCAGGGCCTGAAATAGTTCCTGCTTGGTAGATACTCCCAAATAGTTGCTCAAAACTTCAAACGCCCACCTGTCAAGGCTGCTCCTCTTTCCTGTCCCTAACCCTTGCCAGGGGCCACCTAGTCTGGGGAAACTGCAAAGAGAAAGGAGAGGTGATCTGTTTTTGCACACTCCTGGCTTTACCAGCCCCCAGCTCTGCTCCAGGCTGGGGAGGAGGGATGACAGGAAAAGGGCAAAGGGTCCTTTACTTGCCTGCTGTCACGGGAGCTCTCTCTGTCATCAGCTGCCGATGATTCCCTGAGCTCTTTAGAGACAGCTCTCTGGGCCCTGTTCCCCCATGCAGGCAGTGACCTCTCGGGTTGGTCTCCCAAGTCCCCCTTAGCACAGTTCTAGAACACATGGCATGGCTTCCTTCTGTGGCCGCTGCAGGCAGTCCTGGGAGCAGTGTGCGCTGGGACCGCTCTGCCAGGGGCAGTACACGTGGCAGTTAAGAACAGGGCTCTGGATCGAGGCTGCCCTCCCCCTGCCCCTCTTCCCTTGGCTTCCTTGGGCTCACAGAGCCCCTCTCTTGGACCACAGGTGGTTCCCACTCTTCAAACACACACAGGGCACCCACAGAACGCCCACTCTGTTCAAAGAGAACCTCCCTCCACTCTCTCATCAGACCTCGGTGCTTCTTCTACCCAGGCTGGAGCTGGTGAAGGGCTCAGGTGCTCAGGACCCACCCCGCCCCTTGGCACGTCCCTCTGGGAGAGTCACACGGGGGTCCCTGTCTCCTGTGATTCTCAGCTTTGGGCTTCAGAAGTTCTGAAACAATGGGAGAAGTCCCATTTTACATTCTGTCATAACAAAGTTAGGTACTACAGCAGGAAGGAGACTGGTAAATTCCTGGCTCAAACCTTCGTGGTAGATGCAAAAAAACCAAGACCCAGAACGATGAAGCGACTGAACGGAGAGTCCACCTCTGGCCGGGGGCCTCCCAGCTCTCCACCCAGGGCTCTCCACTCTGCCTCTTCTGTCCTCACAGGACCCTCCTTCAATTAGCCAAGGTCTGGCAGCTTGCCCACAGCCTCCTGAGTGGGCTGATGGTTGCCTGGGCAGTGCTCGGCCCACCTGTGCAGTGTTTCACAGCGGCTGGGAAGCTTGAAGCTCTGGGCGCGGCCCCCACGGGGAGCAGAGCATGGCCCTGCCATCTGGCTCTGGACTGATGCTCCGACCCACACTGCCTGTGGGACCGTCGCTGGTCCTACCAGACAGCACTAGCTTCTCCCCCGCGCCACCTCCCTGTCCCCAGCTGCCTGTGACCAAGCCTGATTGTGCTGGTGGCGCAGCAGCTCCAGAAGGGTGGGGAGAAGGGCCGGTCTGTGCAGTTGCAGTGGAGACCCTGGAAACTGACTTTTCCCCAGCCGTTTGTGATATTTGTGACAGTATTGCCAGTCTTCTCATTGGCTCTCCACTCTGTCGTAGTGTTTGAATGAGGGTGAACTTTTTACAAGAGAATCTGGTGGGTTTGAACTGTGGGTTGAAAGCCCTGTTTCCTCCTCTGCTTCCCCATCTGTCTCCCTTTACACCCCCAGCCCCACGTCATAAGAGGCTAGCCCTGGAGCGGCATTACTCAGAACAGAGAGAATCGCGATCAGGAGCGTGAGCTGCTCAATGGACTTTGCATTTCACTAAGAGGAAATATTGATAAGACCGAGGCTGAAGCGGCCCGCTGAGAGTCTGCGGGTGGATGAGGGATGAAGACAGGTGTCGATAGCTGACCTTCACACTAACCGAAAAATGATGCCCGAGGTGCCCAGCTCTGGCTTCTGCTGGGGAGGATAAAGCAGTTATAAAACCAGGTCTCTACTGCCATCGCACCGTGGGCAGGTTCCTTCCATGGGCCCCAGACTGGGACCCAGGCCTAAAGAAGGCGCTGCTGGGCTGGTGGGGTAGAAAGAATAACCCGATATTTTGTTGTGTGTCTGAAAATGTTCCGAGCCATGGTGTCGTGTGTGTGTGTGTGTCTCGAGAGCAGCACAGCTAGGAGGTCGACTGTCCATGACCATAATTATAAAAGCTAACACACTCTGTTCTAAGTCCTGAGACTGACCCATTAAATCCTCGTGAGTAACGTGCAAGGGAATTGCTGTTACTATCTTCATTTTATAAGTGGGAAACAGTGGGCAATAACTTGCCAAAAGTCCCACAGCTGGGCAGCAGCACTACCAGGATTGGAGCCCAGAAAGCTGGCTCTGGCACCTGTTCTCTTAGCCACTGTACTGTCCACCTGGGAGGAGACTTTACAGTCCATGAATCTAGACACACCTGCTCTGTAGCCCTTCACATCCCTATGGAACCAGCAGTTGGGCAGATTTGTCCTTTTTTTTTTGAGACAGAGTCTCAAGCTGTCACCTTGGGTAGAATGCTGTGGCCTCATAGCTCACAGCAACCTCTAACTCAGGCTCAAGCAATCCTCTTACCTCAGTTTTTCTATTTTTAGTAGAGGGGGTGTCTAACTTTGGCTCAGGCTGGTCTCTAACTTGTGAGCTCAAGCAATCCCCCTGCCTCAGCCTCCCAGAGTGCTAGGATTACAGGCGTGAGTCACCACGCCCAGACTGTCACATTTTATAAATGCAGAAAAACAGGTACAGAGAAGTCATCTGATTTGCCCGAAGTTGCACAGCAGGGAGCAGCAGAGAGACTCAGGGTGAGGATACCCTTGCTCTTATCCCATGCAGCCCTCCTCCTGCACAACTGCCTCTCAGTCCCTGCAGGAGGGGTGCTTGGCCCTGTGCCTCATGTAGGACTAGGGATCCAGGGGCTACAGGGACATCTGGGGTGGGATGACATGTAGAGACACGACTTTGATGATATCCCATTAATACACAGAGATAGGGACTGGCGCCCGGAATGCATGGCACAAAGCATGAGGACACGATGTCCATGCCATTTGAGGAGCCACCGTCTGCTGAGAGGATCATGTCAATTCCATCTGAGCCATAAGAAATGCCTCTACCTAGAACCCCCTTACCTTGTCATAGCATGGGGGTACTGCACCAGCCTCCCCCTCAAAAGAACGAAAGGCTTCCTGCCCTCAGGGATGTCTGCATCCCTGTGTCACCTTGGGAGCCTCCAGTCTGAATACTGGCCTGGAAAGCTTCAAAGAAGAGCGTCAGCTATGTGCTAGGTGCTTGCCACAGTAGCCGCTGAGCATGTACCTGAGCACAGGTCAGGAGCTGATGGACAGAACCAGCATCCAGCCACATGAAAATATGTTAAGGTACAACCCATGGATAGAAGGGTTGCTTTTGCTTTCTCCAGCAAAGAATCTTCTTTTTAGGGCTTACAAGGTGGGAGCATGGAAGAAAACCCACCCCATGAGTGAGATTTGAGGGAAGGTGAGAGTTTGAAGGAAGAAAGCTGGATATATGCTTCTAATTGAATCCATTTCTTAGCACCATCTTCCCAGGCCAGCTCTAACCTGCACGTGTGCATGGAAATAAGGAGATAAATAAATGGAAACGTTGAGTTCCAGGGCAGCCTAAAAGGTTGGGGAATGAATCGATGTTCTCTCCAGGCAGCTGTCCAGAATGAAGTGTAATAGTTAATAAAGGCTGATTGTGTACACACACAGCTGGGGCCGGCAAACAGAGCAAGCCCAGCCCAGGAGGCGCATCTCCTTCCTGAGCTGCCCCCTCCGCTCACCCCAGTGGTGACCACAGGCTGATTAAATCATACTTCTAGGCAGTGAATCCATTCACAGAGGGTGCAGGAGGCCTAGGCATTACCTGTGAATGTGCAGAACTTGTCAGGTTATCCTTAATCTTTCTGATTTGCTTCCCCAAGCATGGGGATTTGCGGGGGTCAGAGGAAGGGGATGAGGGTAGAGGTCAGGTCTGGAGGGAAGCAAAGCACCAGACATCATCGCTTGGGGTGAACCTTCCTGGAGCACACTCTCAAGCATGATGGGAGGGAGGAGAGGAGACGGGACTCCCGCCCTTGGGGAGCCGACTGTCTTCTCCTTGGAGAGGTCCACCCAGGATCTGGCTCAGCAAGGTGCTTAACATAAACAGAAACACCAGCTCAGATCTTAGGGAGACCAAGGATAATTCAAAAATCGTTGGTATTTGGCTTTGGGGTGTATTGATTCCCCCCAGCCCCGGAAGATTTACCTACCTAATTCTGCTTGGCTTAAGCAAATAATAAAAATGTGTTTGCCTTTCTTGGTCACATTTAGACTGACAGCAAGGAACTAGGGGGTTCAGAACCATGCTGACTGGCTGGAGGAAGGTACTTTGGGTTTACAACTTGTCTACAGAGAGCCACAAGAACAGGCAATGAAAACTGATTACCCAAGATGAGCAAGCACAGGGAAACACAGATGTTTTGGAGAGATTAATCTAGGCAGGTGGTCTGGGGAGGCTTCCTGGAGGAGTTTGCCCTTGACCTTGGGAACAAGTACAGAAATACACAGCCCCCATGGTGGGCTTCCTCTACTTCCCACCTCCAGATATAGAGATATAGGTAAACCAATGGCATTTGTCTCCTCGTTGGCATAAAAGGCTACTCAGCCTGCGTGGATGGTCACTGTTGAGGTTGTTATATCTCACCTCAAGTCTTGGATCAGTTCCACAAATATGCCAGTCCCATGGTGAAAGAATCAGGCAGAACCCGGAATGATAAAGATGTGTACTACGAAAATGAGACACCTTTGACAAAGAGAGCAGAACATGAGTGTCCATACGTATTGTCCACTTGTGAAATCACCTCGGACACCCATGGCTTACCCTGAAATTGCTAAGACTGCTTCTCCTGGAACTGTTGAAGTGCGCGTGCTCATGCTGAATTCCCGAGTGATGGCAAATGCTTATCCTTTGAGCATTTTCTCTTTCGACTTTGCCAGAAGGAGATTGATACATAAAGCCATAGGCCTCTCAGCGAAGCCACATGTTTGGGGTGAGGGGGAAATGGCCACTTGGAAATCTAGTGAGTGCCCCTAGTGGGAAAAAGCTGCTAGCAACGCACCACTGATGTCGCTAGCACACCCCAAATTGTTTAACAGGGACTACCCCCTCTCTTAATGGGTGCTGGGTGCTGGAAGACAGGCGGCCTGAGTGTCATCCTTGCTTTGACACTAACCCTCTGCGTCCTTTGGAGGAATCCAACCTCCCCAGCACTTGTTTCCCTATCTCCAAAGGGAGGGGTCAGACTGGATGAAGCCCAGAGTTTCTTTCTGCAGGACTCTGAAGACCTGCAATGCTTCAAGGGAGTCTTTCTCCCCAACCCTCTCTGCCTTTGTAATAGGGGGGCCATGGGGCTTCTTTTTCATTTCCTTCCATGTTCTAGGATCTGAGCATTGCTTTTGACTGACTGTAGGTGTAATAGAATTTGTACTTCCTCAAAATTTAATTACTAGCAGTAAGCGATCAATCAATCCATTGATTAGCTATTTATTGATTTCCCCCTGACATGGCTCTGAGACAGTTAGGCTGCATTTGGAACACAATCCTTTGGTAATTGGCTTATCCTGCCGGGCGCATAGCCTCTGTTAAAAGGCATTTGGGTTGTGGTAAATGGCTTTTTATCTAAGTATTTATTTCTCAGATCCCAGAACTGCTGTTGGGAGACATTTTATGTGTGCACTGGGTTTAGCAGGTAAGCCTTGAGATGGAAACGCGGGCTCCACATGGCCACTGAAATCCATGCAAGAGACTCAGGCCCTTTAACAGAGGGGCCAGGACAAGTCATTTCACCCCAGTGGGCCGCTGGTGGCTGCGCTATAAAGCAATGGTTTGGGGCTTCGTGATCTGGAAGAGCTCAAATTCCTTAACTCTGATTCTAACTCTCCATTTCACAAACAGTCTAGCTTAAAGAGACAGGAAATTTACATATCAAACACTGCTGCAAGCACAGGTTGCCAGGCTGTGTCCCTCTCAGGGAAGATGTGGACCAGGTTGGTACTTTGAAGTGCTAACGCTAAGTGCATTCCTTATGCCAGGCACAGGCCAGAGGGAACTGGCCTCACAGTTTCCAGATGTGCACCTCTTTCAAGATGCAGCCAGCTCTCCACTCTCCACATGGATATAAGCATGGAGAACGGAATTCCGGTCTGACTTCTGCCACCCAGACCCTCCATGTACCTGCCCTTCTGTCAAGTTATTGCATGCCCAGGAAGGCAGATTCATTTCACTGTCAACATCAGCGAAATGACACCATGGGATTGGTCTGTTCCCTCCTTTTTGGTGCCTCTGATCAAACCCTTAATGGATTCTAAAATCCAGAAGAAAGGACTTTTGCAATATCTGTTGGTTTGGAATATCAGTGAAGGGCATACGAATAACTGGAATACAATAGAAATAGGAATCAAATGTTACCCAAGTTCAGAGGCACAGACTTCTGATTCTGTCGGGGGAGTAGGCAAATGACTCAAGGAGGAGTTGCCTCTCTCACTGGACAATCACAGTGGCCTCTGACTGCAGCCTGAGTCGACCCTTCTCATGGCAGCTGGTACCTCTTCGTATATCTTGAATCTGATAACCCTCGTTTTAAAACCTTAAAAGGGTCCCCACTCTCCAGAATCAGAGCTAAGCTCCCAGTCATGACATTCCAGGCCTGCCTGGGTCCCACCAAACTTGCCATTTGCCTCCTGCCCACCTGCCTTCTGCTCTGCTCCAGGTAGAATTCAGCATTTACTGGAGTGAATTAATTAGTGAATGAGTAGGTTTGGTTTTGAATGATGAAGAGAAGTTGGGGTACATCCAGCATACTTAAAATTATGAAGAGGTAACAAGCATCAGAAGTGCTGTCTAAAGTTCTTTCCTTTCCTTTTAGGAGGGGGGCAAAGGGCTCTGAAGACTTAGGACCCAAAAAGATTCCTTCCATTAAAGAGCATCCAGCATCACAGGTCTGGCCAGGTCATCAGTCTGAGCTTGACGTTTCTGTGGGCCCCGAAGGACCTGTGGTCTGGTCCTTGTCACTCTCTGAGCCCATCTTGTGCCACAGTCCAACTTGCTCATTGAGCTATAGCCAGGTGGACCTCTTAGTTTCTCTAAAGCAGGGCTTTTCATCTGTCCTTTGCACAAGTTTCTTGGCCTGGAAAGCTCTGCCCCCTCCCCCCCAATGCTTCCCATTTTGCTCCATCTCATCCTTTAGGTCCCAGTGTAAATGTCATTTTTCTCAATAAAGGGCTCTTTCCTGGCCTATCTGAAGTAGCCCTGTCCATCTCACTTCCTTTCTGGTTTTTACCCTAACACTACCACCTTCGATGTTTTTAATCTGATCTTCCTGACTAGACTGTGTCAGCCCTGGGACCAGCTTTATCTATCTTGTTCACTGACACATCCCCAGGGCTTAGCACAGGGGTTGGCACTGAGAATGTCCACGAGTTGGTTGTCAAATGACCCAGCAGGGAAGACTTAGACTAGAGGCAGTCACACCACCACCTCTCACCCCGCACCCAGCTCAGGAGAAAGGGGACCTTGAAGGTCTCCCAGGGCAAGATGCCACCTCCAGCAACATGAGGCTGAGCTTTCTCAGAGCCAGCCTGAGGGCCTATCCCCCGACCATCTGCCTACCCCGGTGCCTGCCTGTGCCAGCGCTGCCAGGCCCATTGAAGCTGCCCTTCAATGGAAGGCTTGTCTTTGAGGGCTGCACTCCCCAGCGGGAAACCCTTTGGCTTTCTCCTTTTATGGGGAATTGTTGCCGCTGGATTGACTATAATTGTCCGATTTGCATTTGGTTCACCTGCAGCATGAGGCCCTGGGGGCACCTAGGCCTTTGGAAATCAATAGGAATAAACAAACAAATATATTCCTAGGAGGGGGATCTGGAGAGGAGGGGCAGCTGGAAAGGAAGAGAAAAAAACAAGTCCCAGTGCCAGGCTCACCAGTCTGCAGCAGACCAGTCCCCCTCCCTCTCTCCCACCCCCACCAGACCGACTCCACGCTCCAAGCCAAAGTACCCGCCTTCTATCACTACAGTGAAACCAAGACTATAATTTGGGTGCTAGCCTGAATGGGTTCATTTCTTTTTATTAACTCCTGCATCAGGGTTTTCTGCAAGTTGGCTATTGTTCGAGCCTCACTTCTCTTCTCCCCACTCCTCATGCTTTGAAGCAGCAGGAACAGCCGGAAGGAGATGGCACTGCACAGCAGAAGTGGCTGGTGTAAGACGTGGCTGCCCTGCAGTCAGATAGAAGCCAGAGCCGGAGCGCTGGAGGGAGGGTGTGGAAGGCGAGCTCTCAGCCCGAAGCCCAGTGCTGTTTAGGGCCTGGCACAGGTGCCTTCCTGAACTCACCTGCCAGTGTCCCACAATTAGAAAGAGACCTGGCCAGCCTCCCAGATGCCCACTGGGCTACAGCATAATGAGGGGAAGAAACGACCAGTGGGTGCCCTGTGCTCTACAGATTTTACATACTGTCCTGCAAAGCCAGTTTTGACTGAGAGCAGACTCCTGAGACATCCAGTTGCTGGCTGGGGGACGCTGTAGAATGAACTGGTCCTCTGGGATCTGTAGAGACTGAAAAGCACCCTGCAGAGGGACAGGAGGCACCATGTCACTACCAAGGGCAGATATTATGTGGCCTTAGCCGATCTCTCCGAGCCTCAGTTTCCTCATCTGGATCTTAAGCCCCTGTGAGGGCAGGTACATTAAATGTCTTATTCACCACTGTATTCTACAACCTTACCTGGCACGTAGTAGACATATAAAAATATTTTTTAAAGGAGCAAATAAATTCAAAAAAGAAAGAACCTGGGGATAATAATCTCCTCCTCCTCCTAGGGTTGTTGTAGGAATAAATGAGATCACATAATTAAATGCTAATGGTGTTTCTTTGGTACCTTGTTCTCAGAACGGTCAACTTGCTTGCTCCACTGTGCAACACGCAGAACAACCTCTGGAGCTAGACCCCACTTGCCTCCCTCTTCCCCAGGATGGGAATTATCAAACCAAATCCAATTTCAATGTGTTTAGATACAGGGTGGCTTGTGGGACCACAGGGTGGCAAGCAGCGTCGCCTCCTGGGGGTAAGGCTGCTGCCAAGCCTCAGACCCCTTCCTCTTGGTGTTCTAATCATCCCACAGATTGGACTGCATGTCAGATCAGGGCATCTACGGCCGAGGAGGGAGCCAGGCCGAGAGCCAAGAAGGAAGTTCAGTCCTGGGTGCAACGAGGAAGAAAGATTTGGGAATGAGCAGGGAGAGGGTGGAGAAGCTACCCGAATCCAGCCTTGTTAACTGGGCTGGCTTTTCAGGGCTCAAAGATGTGAAGCCTCCCCTGTAGGAAGTCCAGTCCATTAGAGAGCAGGGCCTGGGCAGACGCCCTGTTGGGAAGGTAGTCTTCTTCTGGTCCCACCTGCTCTTGCCAGCTATCTGCTCTGGAAAGCTGGGTGTTGCTCGTGGGACCCCCAGCAGCTGTCCGGACTCCTGGAGGAGCCAATCCCCCAGACCAGACCATGGACCCCTGCCAACTCCTTCCCTGACACCCTACCCCTGGAAACACGTGATGGTGAGGACACTGATGGGGACAGTGACTGTAGGTGTATGGAGCCCCGACATGTGCCTGGCACCACGCTAGGCACGCCACACCCATCACTACATCTGCTTTTCCAGCCAGCCTGGGAGAGGCGGAGGCATTGTTACCACTATTTCATAGGAAAGGGGGTCAAGGCATACAGCCCCCTGGGGTAGCCACACCTGAAACCAGGCCTGAATTGGCCACCTACCAAACAATGTGCTTCCGCAGCGGTCAGCCCTTCAGAGGGGTCTTTTGCCCATAGCTAAGTTCAGGCCTTACATTCCACACCACCTGAGGCTGAGGTGGTCCCCGCAGACCTGGCTGGGTGACACAGAGGTAGGGTTAGGGAGTTGGAAACTGGGACAGGCCCAGGGAGGAGGGTGAGGGACCTCAGGAGGCCCAGCACTAGACAGGTCACTGGGGTGCAACAGCTGCCTTGTCGTCAGGGGCATCTGGCAGCGGCCCAGGGGCCAGATTAAGAAACAGATGGAGAGTCAAACCAGGGGATAAGGCAAGGACAAAGGCCCGAAGTCCTCGGAGGACAGTGAGTTACAATGTAGCTGCCTGGTTTTTAGAGGCAAAGGGGCTAATATTGACCGTGCCCCTTACAATATTCACGATGGAAAATGCCAATCACAGTGCCAGTTCTCATCTGTGATCTTGTTTGACCCCTAACACCCTTGTAGTGAGTCTTAACACCTCCAATTCACGGATGAGGAAATTGAGGCTGGAGAGGCTGGCTTGAGGTCCCCTGGTTAGGAAGCGCTGGAGGCTAGACTTGACCTCAGGAACTCCACACCCCTTCCACCACACCCTTCTGCTTCCTGGGACACAGGGAGGCCACAAGGAGCCACTCAGAGGGTGCAGGAGATCTCAGCAGCAGCCAGTGGCTCTAACTGCAATAATAGAGAAGGGGGATCAGCCACTAATCAACCCGCCATACGCCCTTTCTCTGTCCTTTCGTGGGCAAAAGAGGGAACCCTGGTCTGCATTTGGGGACACAGGCTCTGGCCCTGGTGTTGTGTGGGCCTTTGCAAGTGACTAACCTCCCAGAGCCATGGGCTCCTCATCTGTGGAAGGCAGAGGTTGGGCTGACGTCCATTTCTTTCCTCCTCTAACTTACGGCCAACCTATACATCAGCACCGTCTCAGTGTGGCATGGCACTGCCTCACACCTTAGTATGCCTCGGTTCTGGGCAGTGGTGGAGGCCACTGGCATTGGGCTCAGGTGTCATGCTGTCCAGGTGTGAATCCCCCAGTTCCAAACTTGCTGGTTGTGTGACAGTGGGCGAGTTACTAATCTCTCTGGACTCAGTCTCCTCATCTGTAAAATAGGGACAATGACAATTACCTGTCTGCAGAGGGAGATTTCCCAGGTAGGTAATGCAGCTTAAGCTTGAGAGCCCCTTACACACACACATTCTGAAGCCATATATATATTTCAGAGACAGAGTTTCACTTTATCACCCTCGGTAGAGTGCCGTAGCATCACAGCTCACAGCAACCTCCAACTCCTGGGCTTAGGGGATTCTCTTGCCCCAGCCTCCCGAGTAGCTGGGACTACAGGCGCCTGCCACAATGCCCAGCTGTTTTTTTGTTGCAGTTCAGCCGAGGCTGGGTTCGAACCTGCCACCCTCAGTATATGGGGCTGGCACCCTACCCACTGAGCCACAGGCACCACCCTGAAGCCCTATATTTTTTAAGGAGACTGCCAAAATGATGTATGCTTCGGACGCAGAAACCTGGGTCCACTCCTGCCCACCAAAGAGTTAGTGAGTACACATCCAGCTCGTAGCGACCCGCTTCCTCTGTGCAGACAGGCAGCATTAGTGGTTGTGGTTGTGGCTGGCACGGTTGTTATTCCATCGAGGTAGCTTCATTTTACAGAAGAGAAAGGGAATCATAGAGATATTCTTCGACTTGTCTGTAACTGCTCAGCCAGTAACAGCCAACTCCCAGTCTCCTTGGGGACACCAGAGGAGAGAGCCAGCTGGTCCTGAGCTTCCAGGGGCTGACTCTCTGGTCAGAGAGGCCGTGTGACATGATACAGGGGGCTCAGACGTCAACCTGGGAGGGCTCCGAGGGAGGGCCTTGCAGGCAGGGCTGCAAGCGAACACTCCACCTGCTGAGACGGGCAGGGAGTGGGAGCTGGTTCAGCTGAGGCGAAGCCGGATGAATGGGGATGTGGAAGTCCTCTGTCACAGGTCCCTGGGCTTATCCTTTCAAAGAGAACTGGAGGCCTTTGAGAATGTCAGGTCTCCCTTACTGCGCTACGTCTTCTCATTAGTAGGGAAACCAGGCCAGTGGGGAACAGTTCTGCAAGATGAAAATCTGTGCATGCTCATGACACTAGTCAGCCTACAATGCCCCAAGCTACCTTTGTGGAGTAGCCATCTGGAGCTAGGCATTGTGCTAGGTCCCTTAAAAGAGAGCGAGAGGGCGGTGACATTTCTATAAATGCTGGGTATTTTTTATATATAAACTTAACACTCCAAAACAGCCATGCAAGGTAAGAATTAGTATCCTTATTTTTTGCAGAAAGGGAAGTGGAGCCCCATAGAAATTATGTGCCTTGCCCTAGGTCACACAGCGGGGAATGTCAGAAGTGCCCTGGAAGTAGAGTGGTGTGAATCCAAGGTTTCTACCCTTCCTATCCCACCGCAATTCACAAATGTACTTATTTATATAAATTATGGAATAAATAAATATTTCTGCTCAGAAAGCCGGTCACCTGCCAGTGCCTCTTGGAGTGTCATTGATGTGGATTTGGCTACAGGCCTCCCCGCCCCCTTCTCTGCAAGCCTGGCTGAATGAGGACCCCCGAGCTGTCTGCCCATGGAGCCCTTACTCCTCTCTGCACCCTGAGTCTTGGTCCCCTCACCCCCATCCCTGCCTACTGGAGCTACACCCCTTCTCTCCCCAGCCTCCGCCTCTTCCTGGCTGCTGTGAGCTGCAGCATTTTCTGGGGTGCACTGTTGTGTATCAAATGTTTGGTGTTCGAGCTGAGTGATACAGAATCGCAGCCGGCCGCCCTGTACTTGTTACAGCTCAGTGGAAACACCGGTGCTCTTTGGAAGAGCAGGGGAGGAATAAATGTTTCAGTCACGCTATAAATAATGTATCGGAGAAAGATGTGTAAGTGGTACTCTGGGTTTTGCCAGGAGGTATGTTTTCCTTCTTTCTTTCTTTTTTTTTTTTTCTCTTTCTTTCCTCCCCCAACCCCCCTTTATTCAGTCCGATACAGAATGCCTCCCACCAGGGATCAGAGGGAAACAGCTCTGCTTCAAGGGAAGGAGAAGATTAAACTGTTGAAACTAAACAAATCAATCCCTGTAGGGAAAGGGCAGTGGGAGGGAGAAGCCTGGCCTGGCCAGGCGCTTGGCTGTGATTTGGGCACTGTGAGAGAGAGCCTTCTTTCTGGAAGGGGCAACTTGATTCCTTCTGAGCGGGGTGGGAGAGGAGCAGGAAGTACCATGGGGATAGAGGGTGGGATGGGCTCCAGCCCTTCAACTTTCTCTGCCTAGCGAGTGGAGCAGCTTTCAGAGAGAGGCTGGCTAGGCTTATAGAACTAGGGTTGTGGACCTGGGATGTCCCCAAGGTATAGGGTCCTGGGAGCCAGTCTAGAAAATCAAAGGCAGTAGAGCCAGAAGCAGAGCCCAATTCCTGACGGGAGCCAAAGACTGCATCAGGTAGGGGGCCAGGTGGAGCCATTAACGGGAAGGGAAGCTGCAAGAGCAGGAGCATCACGGGAGGTGTGCAAGCTCTCAGGACTGCGTCTGTGGTGTGGCAGGGATATTGAAGGCCAGCTTCTCAGTTGCAAGAAATGTCTTAGGTCTAGGGATGGGTCTTGAGTTGAAAGATGCCTTACTCTTCTTCCTGCTGCTCTGGGCCTCAGTGCTTCCTGGGGTCCACCCCAAATGAGAAGGAAGCTTTCCCCGTCTCTGGGCCCCGTGGATGTGGTAAATTAAAGGCAGTGGTAACCCCAGTGGAGCTTGCATTGGGGAACCAGAAGAACCCATGGATTTTTCCTTGAGTCTACATCTCTTTAAGAGCCATCTGCCAATCACGTCATGGGAATCATCTGGGGAGATTCTTAAAAAATGCAGATTTCTTGTCCCCAGTCCAGACCTACTGAATTCAGATTTGGAATGGGGCCCAGGAATCTTCATTTTAAATAAACACCCTAGATGACCCTAATTTGCATGAGTTTGGATAACTCCCGTTAGGTGCTACATTCAGTATCTTTGATTCGAAAGGAGTTTGCTGGGGAAGGTCTCTACCACCTACTGAAAGCCAGTATCCCTGTGTAATTTAATATTGTCCATTTGATAGTCCAGAAACATCGCAAGTACTCACTATGTGTAAGGTGTTGTCCTAGGTTATTACCGAGAGACACAGACACAGCCTGAGGGTGGAGGGACCTCAGCAAGCATGTGCCACCCAGGGAGAATCTCTTCTCTGGCCTCTTGGACAAGTGGTCATCCATGAACTCACTACTTCGTGAGGCAGCCAAGTCCATGGCTAGGGGTCACTACTTTGTGAGACAGCCAAGTGACCTGTGGTTCCTGATTCTGCCTCCAGGCACACAGGCCAAGTCTGCTTCTTCTTACACGTGACAGCTTCAAAATCTGAAGAGCTCTTCAGATTTTGAAGCTGTCACATTCCCTTGTAATCTCTTTTTCAGGCTAAAAACTCCCAGTTCCATGAAAGGGAGAGTTGGCCTAGACTTCTTACCTTCTCACCGGCTACAGCCTTCTCTTCCCTGAATACTTAGGTCAGTGACCATTGTTTAAAAATGGTGCCTTGGAAGGACTTTACCTAACAAATGCAATCAGTGTAACCTGGTTTCTTGTACCCTCAGTGAATCCCCAACAATAAAAAAAATAAAAAATAAAAATAAAATGGTGCTTTGCTCTTGGGATGGGTTAACCAGCAGAAGTGAAGGACTGAGGCCAACCCTCCCTTCCCCTTTTCCGGATAAAGACCAGCCTTTGTCCTGGAAAGTTCCCTTTAGAGGAGGAAGGCTGGCTCCCCCAGGACAGCTTTAGCAGCAGAAGCAATTCTGAGAAAGGCATGAAACAAGTTGTTAGCAGAGTAGCGCATCTCCGGGGTCCAAGCTACTTAGAAGGCTGAGTCAGAAGACCTCTTAAGGCCAGGAGTTCGAGGCCAGCCTGGGTAGCATAGTGAGATCATGTCTCTAAAAATAAAAATAAAAATAAGGAAAAAGGAAGGCAGAAAAGATTGCATCCAGGCCACTGCAAGCCTTCCATGCTCCTGGTGTTGGAGTGTTCAGGTGTCATCCACCCAGAGTTTGCCTGCCAGTATCTGGCCTTTGAGGACTGTTTACCAGGCCCCAGCTGTAGACCATGCTGGAGGGTGCCAACTCTCAGCTTCACATCCCACCATTCTTTTCAATGGGCCCAGTCTCTAGGACTCTATCACCCTCTGACACCCTCAGATCTTCCCCTCCATCAAGGCAGCACCAGGAAAAACTGCTCATTAGCAAGGCAAAGAAATGGGAAGGAAGAACTGTTGGAGGGAGACAAGCCACAGTGGCAACTCCACCTGAGTCATGCTTTGTCACACTGGCTTTAGGGAGGGATGCAGGGGGAGAGCCCAAGAGGACCAGGTGGCAGGCGAGAAAGATGATTTGAATGGTGGCATTTGGGACTGATTGGAGGGGAGAGAGCCCGGGGTGGGGAGGCTTCATTATAATAATTGTATCCTTCCCCTGTAGTTACCACCTTGCAAATGTAACTTGATGTTTGTAATGAGCCATAATTAGACAATCACCAAAAGTTACAGTGAGTAGTGAATGCAAAACCCAGCCAGCAGTAGGGCCCTGTGTATCACTATTTGGGTGCACCTGTTGTATTCTCGTGGCCCTCCTCCTTTGGGGCAGAAGCCCTGGGGAAGAGGGGAAGGCTTTCCATTGCCATGGCTGCTCCGTTGTTATTTGGCGGCGTCCTGGTCCGCTGAGGAACCTCTCTCGGGTTACCAGAGCTTGAGTTTCTTCCTGCTGTTTGGAGGAGTCATCCTCCAAAATGGAGTCCCTGGATCATCAGCCCTGAGAAGGCTGAGCACAGAACCCGAGGTTCTGGCTTCCCCAAGAAAAGATTCCTAGGAGCAGGCTCTGGCAGTACCCCTCATCCCTGACACGGTGGCCTAGGCATTTTTGTCACTGTTTCTAAGAAAGCACAGGATCGGTACCCAAGATTACATAGCTACAAAGTGACTAGTAGTGAGAATTATTACCTCTTCTACATTCTTCGCCTACTAATAGGAGTACAGTCCCCAACTCAAAGGAACCCCTAACGATGGGATTTTAGGCAGCAACAGTGCATTTAATGGGATGAGAAGGTACTCGGGGGCTCTTTCTCTAACTCAGGACTCAAAATCACCTCTAGGTAGGGCTCGCTGTGTGCCTGAGCTAAGCTAGAGGACACCCGTCCTCTCTTGCATCGGCATTCCGTGTCAATGAGATCCTTGATAGAGTTTTGCGCTGGCAACATACACAGGGCACCTGTTAAGGCTAATGATGGTGAATGATGCCCTAACCCCTCTCGGCAGCTGGGCCCCAGCTCCCAGGGTGGAGTGAGTTTGAATGTTCACAACATTTACATTTTAATTAAAATCCTTTTTGGACTCTCCAGAGTTTCTGTGAATCTATTAGTCCCTGCTACATGCTCCCCTTTTATGGTAAAGTCATTTCAGAGAATGAGGTCTATACGAAGGCTCTGCTCTCACTGCTCATCAAATGGGTCCTCGTGGAGAACTAGAAAACAAGGAGAAAACAGAGATGACAGCAGCCAACCTTTGGATTGGATTCCTCAGTTTTCAGATGAGGAATCTGAGGCCTGGATGAGGAAAGCTGTTTGTCCAAGGACACGTGGACTATGGCAAAACTGGGCCTTCACTTTAGGCCTGGCTCTGCCTCCGTACTTTTAACATGATACCACTATTTTCCCAAACAAGATGCTGGTGCCGTCCCAAAACAGGGGCGCTGGGGAGGGCTCCATCAGTGGTTTTGATCTCCCCTGCCTAGAGCTTTGCATTCTGAGTTTGTTCTACAGGACCCGGGCCCTAGGAGGGGAGTTGGACAAAAGTGTGGGGCAGAAGACATATGCTGGGCAGGTGGGAGCTCAGATGCTGAATCGTCCCCTAGAACCAAGCCCTCCACTTCCCCCGGGGGTGCCTAGGGAAGCTGACTCATTGCACAAACTGGTGCCCTATGGACATCAATAAGACCTGTGCTTAAATAATAAAAAATGTTTTTCCAAGAGTCTACATCAGCTAAATTGTTTTGGAAGGCAGTCTCAATTCACTAAAGAGGCAGGAAATCAGATTGCTGTCCTGACTTCACTGGTAACTATATGCCCTTGATCAAGGCACTTAACCTCTTTTGATCTTATTGTTAAATAAGAATATTGTTAGTGGTTTCATAGTCTGTGGTCAGGTTTGTATTGGCTAAATGTGAAGATGAGCCATCAACTAAAAAGCACTGTAGTAATATTGAATGTCTGGGTTTGAGTATCACAGCCAGGAAGCCTCTCCTGTTACCCTTACCCCTCGGTACAAGGCGAATGTCATCCAGGCACAAAGGAAAAACAGTCTTCCACAAACTAGCCCCTGGTGATTGCAGAACTACACTGAACTGGGCTTACCTTAAACCCAACCACGTCTCCCTCCAGGAACTCCAAAATAGCCTCAGTGCTTACCAGGATCTGGGAGGTGGCCACGCATGTGTCGGGCAGGAATGGAGGTCCGGAGAGAGGGACGCCTCTGCTTACCACTCCAGTTATAAGCTGATGTGTCTGGAAGTCAGAACCACACCCAGACTGAAGGTGGGGACAGATGGGCTGAATCCAATCTTCACCTGATGATCTAGGGGCACCCAGTTAACCAAATTTCATCTAAACACAAAAAAGTAAAGGGCATCTGAGTGTTGGGATGCTGGTGCAGTTAATTTTGTTGACACTTTTGTTCATGGGATTGGCTTCTGGCCCAGCAGCCCAGGCTTTATCTAAAGGGAGTCTTTGTCACTTGAAAGGGTGTTTATCCTCATCCTGAGCTGTTGATGGCCTCTTCCCAGTGCCAAAATATATTGTGTAGGGGTGACTCCAGCCTAAGTCATGCCCTTCTGAGATGTTAACCCTTTATTGGTCCAGGTCAGCTGTTGCCTTGGGCCCTTCAATGGAGTCAGGCAGTCCTGAGCCACAGAGCCACATACTATGGCATGAGCTACACCTTCTTCATAAACACAACGCCCTGCTGATGCCTCATGTCAGGACTCAGCCAATCCCAGACCTCACTCTGAAGACCCAGGTTTTAGCTCTTGCTGGGCTGGTAATGGGCAGTCTGACTTTGGGCAGGTCATAACTTTTCTGGGCTTCCGTTTCCCAGTCTGTAAATTACATGGGAGTTGAACTCCATCCCCCTACAGTGGGTCGAGGAAGGTCTCCTGGCCACGAGAACATGAGCCGGAAGGGGCACCCCTCAACTAGGGCCCAGCGTGGCACAGTGTTCCAGCACAGACCCTCGGATGCTGTGCTGCTGATGGACGTGTAGCACAAGCCGCAGAGAGCGGCTCCTGCTTATGCTCAAAAGAGGGTTCTAAAAGAGGCTGCTCCATCCTGTGCTGCCTGTAAAGACAGCCTCATGATTCCACAGTCACTGCGAAGCCTTTGTTGTCAATTAGCAGGCAGTTGCATGGTGGAAAAGCCATTGTTCTCGAGGCATCAGCTCATCTTGCCTCCGTGCCAGCTGGCGTCCAGCGACCAAGCCCAGCTCCAGTGCGGCAAGGTGACGCTGGCAAGGTGACGCTGGCAAGGAGCAGCGAGCACTCTGCGCTGTGCCGGGCCAGCACCCGCACCGGAGTCAGTCACTCCTTGACATTCCTGGAACACAGCACCCTTTTCCAGCAGGCAGTGGAGAGGCTTGGCTTTGTTGCGGAAGAAGAACGTATTTACTGATCACTGTCCAGAATCACAGGGTTAAAAGGGAGCCTTAAACAGTCACTAATTCAAGTCCCTTTTAATGCTAAAATCTCCTTCTGTAATCCTGTGTCCATCCCTAATGTGTGTCCTACCAGCTTCCAAAAACGAGAATGGAGACCATGGAGACAGATTTGAGACAGTTACAAATGAAGTCAGAGCAAATAGATCCCCATATAGATGAAAGGATGGGACGGGGAGACGGTGGTTTTGCCAGGGACCTAGGATTAGATGGTCCCTGACACAGAGCATTAAATTCAACCGTGAGCTTTTTGGCAGCAAAAGCAAAAATGGAAATATGATTGTTATATGGGTGTCTGACAAAAGGACTCATGGCAGGAGAGACATGCTCTTCCCTGGTACTAAATTTTAAAGCAAGCCACATTCATTTACTGGTCAGGGAAGGTGACCCTGGAGGAAGTGGCTTCATTTCTAGTTCCCTTTTCTTACTCTGATGCCGTTGTGTTTCACGAGCCTGTGAGACTTCTCTCTGACTGGTTCATTTTTCTGTTTCTTATCTCAGGAGCATGGGTTATAGTGTGGGCCTGAAGTCCTAGGAAGACAGGTCCCCCTTAGAAACTCCAAGGGCTTTTGAGAATCTGGAAGGGAAACACCTGACTTGGGATGCGGAGGTTGGGGAGCAGAGTAGGAGCCTCACCTTCCAGAGTTGGCTGCTATTGGCCCAGGAATGGGGGAGGCTGGGTGTTGTGCGGGGTCTGTGTCACCAGTGGTATACCCTGGAGCCCTTGCAGACCCACCTGAGAGGTGATGGGTTACACCAGTCTCCGGCAGCTGATATGTAAACTACATGATCAAACATGGGAGGTTTTTTGTTTTAGAGTAATAGTTGTATTTCTGGCCCTCTATTTGATTAGCCGGTGGCAAGACCCAAATGACAAAACCCTGGCATCTTCTCTTAAGCTTCCAGTTCTTCAGGGGGGCGCTGGGGCATTTGAGGACCACAACTACCATGTGTGTGTCTTTACCACCTCCAGGCCCTGGACTGGGCACGGTCTGGACACTATTGCTAGAACCTTCCCATGTGTTCTCTGGGGACTGTGTGATTAAGACCACAGGCTTTAGAGTCTGTGTTCAAATCCTGGCACCCCCACTAATTTGGTTGGGCACTGCAGCAAATTTCTTAACCTGTCTAATCCTCAATTTTTTATCTATAAAAGAGTAGTAGAAAAATCTACCTTATGGGTACTGAGAAGTTTAAATAGATGATAGATAGATAGATAGAGATTTAAAATAGTTCTTGGCGCATAGTAAATATTATATAAGCCTTTACTATCATGATTCTTATCCTTAGAAACTTCTAGTGCTCTAGTTATTATTATCTCCTTTATAACTGATCAAATTGAGACCGAGAGTGGCTCAGATTCCTAGTCAAAGCTTACACAGGGTTGTGTAGTAGGGCCAGGACTGGAGTCTGGTTCTACCTTACTCCACAACAGGTGCTCCCTTCACACATCTTGCTGCTCCAAACACCAGTTCTGAAGAGTGCGAGACGTCACCTGCCCTGTCTCCCCTGAGACAGTCACGCTGCACACCCCAGCTCAGCACCGCAACCCGGACCATGAGTCCCCTTTTGTGGAGTGAGTAGAGGGCACCTGGTTTCAGCCACGGTGGCAAAGAGAGCTGGGTGGCTGTGCTGTGGCCACGCTCTTCCTACAACCACGTCTGCCTTCCAGCCTAACCCTTGCAAAATCCGCTTCCTCTCCCCAGCATCTATGTCTTGAAATTAAATGACGTTCCCTCCTGGCACCTGTATGTGGTGGGGCCTGCCCCAACTTCCATGGAGGCTAGGACAGTTGCCTGAGATTGCCCTCAAATCAAAGCAATGGTTTTCAGGATGCCTGAGCGTCCCTGCTTTCTAGCACTGAGGGCCGGGGGGGTCCTGGTGGAGAGCCTGAAGGGGTTACAGATTGCACTTTTTCGCTGACTACACCAAACAGACCTCGTTTTAAATCCCGCCTCTACTGCTTACTAGCTGTGTGGCCTTGAGCGGCACACTTAACCTCTCTGAGTCTCCGTTTCCTCACCTGTAAATGCAGGTGGTACCTCATGGATACCATCATATTGTAAGTCTTAAATAATAATACCTGTAAAGTCTATGCTGGGTGCGCAGTAAAGTGGAACATATTTGTTATCGTTGCTCTTATTATGCTGATCAGGATAATTATTATATTCTGCTCCTCAGAATTCAAAGCCAGAGAGCCCACCCTCTTCTACGTACATTTGGAATCCTCCGTGCAAAGTTGGGCACACCCCGACCCCTCTGCCTGTGGGCGTGGCTTCCCTTGCTGACAGACCCCAATACCAGGGCATCAGGATGGCAGCCGGGGCTGCGGGGCTGAGTGTGAGCTGGCCCCACGCCCAGGGACGGCTGCCAGGCTTGCGCCAGGGCTCAGCTTCGGGCTGTGCACTTAGGGGCTTGGGGAGAGAGGATGTGCTGGCAGCTGCCGCAACATCTGGACACCTGGCGCTGGGAGCGGGAGGCGGGCGTGGGTGGAGGGTTTTGTTTCCGGAGACTGTTGCGTCTGATTCTATATTTTACATCCTAGGGTAGAGATGAGGAGAAAGGCCATTCCAGGTGGCCCCACCAGGGTACCAGAGGTAAAGCTTTCGAGTTCCTACCCTGTCTGCTCCACTCTCTTTAGTGTCTTCCACGCGCAGATAAATGGCTCTCGATGGGGAGGAGAGGAGTGGGCACATGTGCGCCTGGGCGAGGACAGAAGTGTCCTTGCTGTGCTCTGGATTCATCTCTTAGGCTCCTTCCAGCTTAACATTCCACAGGACTCTGAGCCTGTAACTGGAGGAAGCCACAGCTTCCCAGAACAGTCAATCTCGCCCATTGAAATAATGCCTCTGTCTCTGTTCCCCTTGCCCACCTCCTTACAGCACTCCTCAGAGGGGGGCGTTTTTCATGCCCCATCTCAGGATGGGCCCAGAGAAGTGAGTGACTGTGCCAGGGCCACAGAGCAGACTGGCAGTGTACCAGGAGCCCGCATCTCCCTGTTCCAGTTTTTCATATGTGTGTCATTTCAAAAGTTTTGAGATACATAAAAATCAAGAAATGTAGGCAGCACCTGTGGCTCAAAGGCGTAGGGCACCGGCCCCATATACCCGAGGTGGTGGGTTCAAACCTGGCCCCAGCCAAAAATTGCAAAAAAAAAAAAATCAAGAAATGTAAAATCTGCACAGATGGAAACCATTGAAGCCCTCCCAGCGACATCGATAAACTGAGCAAGTTGAAACTTGCACTGTTGAATCAGAAAGGGTGCTGTGGACTGTGTTTCTTAGAAGTGAACTAATGGACCAGAACACATTCCATCTCAAAACTTTCGTAGTGACTCACTGACGGGTATAAAATTCACACGCGAAACAGTTCACCCATTTAACAAGTATACAGGTCAAGGGGGGTTCTCATACTCACAGTATGTGCAGCCATCACCACAGTCAACTTTACAACATTTTCATCACCTTGGAAATAACCCTCTGGCCTTTAGCCAACATGTCCCTATTCCCCCACCTCTGTCCCTAAGCAGCCACCAATCTGCCTCTATAGATTTGCCTGTTTGGGGTATTTTGTGTGACTAGAATATGTGGTCCTGTGTGTCCAGCCCTGTCCCTGAGTGTCTTTCATATGTTTTTAAGAATCATCTATATCAGTACTTTATTCCGTCTTATGGCCAAATAATGTCCCATCATATGGATATGCCTTATTTTGTTGATCCATTCATCAGTTGATGGACACTTATTGTTTCCACCTTGTGTGTATCATGAATAATGCCGCTAGAAACACTCGCGGACAAGTTTTGGGGGGATATGTGCTTAAGGAGTGGAGTTGCTGGGTTGTATGTTTAACCATTTGAGGAACTGCCAGACTGGTCCCCAAGGTGGCTGCACCATTTTACATTTTCACCAGCAAGGTATGAATGGTCCAGTTTCCCCACATCCTTCCCAACATTGATGCTCTCTTGAACCCGTACCTTGTTTATGGGCAAACTAGGGGGTCTGTGGGGAGGTGAGGATGAAAAGAGACGAGGCTGAATTTAGGCCAAGTAATGGATGAGTTTGGGGGGAGGAATAGGAATCCCTTTGGAACCACTGCCTCCAGAGTTCCAGAAGTCATCCTGGTGTCAGGCTTGACAAAATCCCAGTGCTCGTCCCCCGAGCACTGATGATCTGAAGTGTTGAAGCCAGAATACTGAATCCACTTAACAACCGGGGGGAAATCTTGAGAAAAGTGACCGTGGATTTGTGTGTGGCTGATGGTGACCGGTGTGCATGCTGGTCATTTCTCTCCCAGACAAGCCTGGCTGGGGACCCTGTGCATAGAAAACGCCCTCCTCGTTGTTTTGGGTAACTCAAAGTGCTCAGCAAAGCCAGGGGGCTTGCTTAATATCCCAAGCTGGACTGGATGTGGAGGGAGGCACCGATTCCATTCACATCTTCTTCCATCTCCATTTTGGGGCCAGGGTCCTAGCTCACTTCCCTGGAGTTAAGCAAGGCTGGATATTGAACTCTGAAGAACCCGGGGTTAGGCTAACATTGGAGACAGGAAACAGACCCATGCCCTCCTGAAAAGTGGAGGAAGAGGCAGCTGCAAAGTGGAGGAAGAAGCTGACCCCAGGCTTCGTGTGCTCCTGAAAGCCACGTGAAGGTGATGGGTGCCTTCCTTGGGCTGGTGGGTTGGGGGTGTTGGCAATGGGAGAACACCCGGCTCCCCCCAGCCCTCCCCACAGCTACTGCCATGACTGAGTAGTCTATGATTAGTCCAGGCCTGTTTCTATTCATCCATGTCCCTCTGGAAGGTCAAGCAAAAGTCCCTCGTGGCATCTTGAAGCTGCACCCAGGCCACCAGCTGTCCACCACCTCTTCTACCCGGCCTGGGAAGGACCAGAGCCATGGTTGCCTCAAGTGTGAGCACGTTACCCTTCAACTGTCAGGCAATGTGTTAGAGCTGGAGGGGTTAATACCTGTCCCACAGTCACAGATGGGCAGGGAAGCCCGGGAAGGGTAAGTGACCTACTCAAATCAAAGGCACAGCAGCCATGGGACAGAGTGGAGGAGGGGGCAAGTGTCACCTGCTCCAAATCCTGTTTTGGTCTCATGCAAGAGGATAATGTACAGCTGCCTTCCTCAGCAATGAAGCAATACCATGGCAGCGTCACTCCCCATGGACAGGTGACCTCTAATCACGAAGAAGGGACTAGAACAGAAAGCACACCTGGGACTAATCCTACCAGTGCTGTGTCCCCAGAAACAATGCGTAATCACCCAGGCTGAGAAGCAGCTTTGGAGTCAGGGCCTCCCCTGGGTAGAGGCCTCCCCGGACTGCTGGATCTTGCTGAGCCCAGAGTGGTTCGATTTCAGCCTTGCAGTCTCAGAACCCTGCAGAAGAAGGTGGTGCAAAGAGGAGGCAAGGCCAAGGGCATCAGGCCTTGCTGGCTTAGGGTAAGCCCTAGCTCTGAAGACAGAGATGAGCCTGGGCTACCCTAGGAGGCTGGACCAATGCCCATAATCAATTACTAATAGATAACAGTTGATGAATGACCATGACTATCTTTCAGGGTAGGCAGTCCTCCCCAATGTCTTTCTGTGCCTGTTTCTTTAGAGTGGGAATGAGAGCATCTGCCTTGAAGGGATGCTGTGACTATGAAACCAGATCACGTCTGGAAAGTACTTAGAAACTCTGGATGACAACACATTTCTAGATGTTCAATTATTCTTACATTTGCTAGAGATGCAACTAGGGCTCAGACACTGAACAGAGGAGCCAGCGGTGCACTCTACAGCCCAGTCTGTTGGAGTGGGAAGGGCTGAGCCTCTGCATCCCCTGCCAGGCAGGCCGTCTTGTGTTTTGTTCTTATTGTTCGGTAGTGATGGAGTCCGATTTGGTGCTCAAAGCTGGTGGCCTGGCCAGGTGCTGCCCCTGTTCCATGCCCTAGAATGCCCTGCCCTTCAAAGAGAGGACAAGGAGGGCTGGTCTGGGTAGTAGCTCAAGAGACAGCTCTGGGGAGGGCTGCATTTCAGAAGAGCAGAGGAAAGAGGAAGAGCTTCGCAGGTTGGCACTGGGGACATGGATGGGGCAAAAGTCTCCAGGGTCTGTCTGGGGATAGGTCTAAAAACAGGCTGAGAACAAATTTGGGACCAGGGAATTCACACATTACTCGATAGGCATTGGGGAAGGGTTTTTGAGCCTTCTGGTATTTTAAAACAATTACTGTCACAATAAAGTGAGTAATTAGTTCCAGGGGGCCAGCCCAGGGTAGGGAGATCAGTGAGGAAGAGCCTGCTAGGAGTGTTTCCACACCTGCCCCAGGTATGGGTGGGTGGTCACCGTGGGGCCTGGTGGGAAAGTGGAGGTGCCGGCCCCACAGGTGACCGCAGGAAGCCAGGCAGATGGGAGAGTCAAAGATGTTACCATTTTGAACCTTTGCGCCTACAAGAAAGTATGGCTTGGTGGTGGCAGGGAACTTGTCAGGGCTGGGGAGACTGGTTTGAAAGGAAAGACTGCAAAAGTACTCTTTGAGTCTGCAAAAATAGAGGTAATGTAAGTAAAGTACTTAGCACGATTCCCAGCCAGAGTAAATGCACAAGATTTAGTTGTTGTTTATTGTTCAACAGACAGGTTAAGTCTGAGCTTATGAGGCCCTCACGTTCCCCACCACTGGTCTGATCGTCTGTGGCAGGCACTCACCTTCCCAAGAGCCACACCAAGCATTTCGGTTTGTGCAGACCTCACCTCCTATCTCCAGAGGATGCCCCCCTTGGAGCCTGGGCTGCCTGTCTGGGAGGCCAGGAGCCTGGTGTCAGGGGGCAGATGCAGGAGAGGAAGGAAATAAACATTTTTTCAATAGCTTCCAGGAGGTAAAGTCCACACAGCTGTCTGGCTGTGTGTTATTTCTTTCCAATGCCATACAACCAAGGGATGAGGTGTCACCACTGGTCCCATCTTACAGAGAAAATGAATCACTCACCTAAATCCCATGACCTGTGTGGGGTTGAGGCAACCACAAACCCTGGTCTGTCTGACCCCAAAGCCTGTGCTCTTTCCCCTCACCAGGGCCCATGGTTTCCTCCCTCCACAGTCCTTTCTCCTTTTCTTGGCTCACATTTTATTTCTTCTGACACACAAGCAATTGAACTTGGCCCCTAAGTGATCCCAGATCGGCAAACGCAAACTGCACAGAAGCAGGCCCTGCTCTGCTTTCAGTCCCCTTCCGAGAGGACGTTGCAACTCGGGAAAGGGCTACCAACGCCACCTTTAGCCTGCACCTGCCTGGGAAGCCCAGGGGGCACTCCTCAGACTTACCCCCATCCCTTCCTCTGGATTTGCAGAGTGGAAGTAATTTACCCCAGGGATACACAGCTGGGCAGGAAAACCAGTCCTGCTTTCCAGGTCACCGCACCTCTCCTCTGATAGAGGGTGAGTGAGTGAGCGGAGACCAGCACAGATGGTGCTGGCGGAGAGAAGGAGGTCAAGGGGATTTGGGACTGGACAGTGTTTGGTCACTTGTAGGTATAGCTGGGCAGAGCCCCTGTGCAGGGCTGGGCGACACAGCCATGCTCCCGGGTTGCTTGCGGGCTGCGGAGCCTCTTGCAGGACACCTCTCAGAGTCTGCACACCGGACGTCCAGGCAGGATGTGGCATGGCCCCAGGGGCATAGGGTCACCCTGCCTTTCCTGGGAAAGCAGGGCACCCTCATTCCCATCTCTGTGCCTTTGCTAAAGGCACCTGGGTTCTGCCTCAGGCATCCCCTTTCTACCTCCACCCAGATCCTGGTGAGCAGGCTTGGGGGCAGGCATAGGCCATGATGTCCTGTAAAACGTGCTAGGAAAGGGAGATGTGGGTGATAAGCCCACCTGTGTCATTAGAAAGCCGTGTCACCTCTATGGATATCAGCTTGCTTTCTAGCATGAGCAGATTGGACGAGGTCACTTCTAGGGGCCTATCAAGCCGCAAGGTGCTAAGTGATGGCTGCTTCACTAAGATGAAACTCTCAGCATCCTCAGTCTCATCCCTGAAACGTGACCATTTGTGATCCATTCCTTTGGCCATTCCAGTGTCTCCTCTTGGTCTCTAGGAGACCTCTTTTGAAAGCAGATATTGTTGGGATGTTAATACCAGTGGTGTGCTGGCAAATGTTGAGCAACCAGCTCTCAAGGAAGGGGGAGGCCCTAATTGGTGTTTGCAGATCTATTTCCATGGTGTAAATACTCCCACACGGCAAACTGTGTGCTACCCACGTGATGTCACTAAACGTGGGATTGGGAAGAGGCGCACACTGGCTCTCTGAGCTGGTCTAAGCGGCCCCAACACACTCATGAATCAGCTGACACCTTGGCAGGTACACATAGTAAATGCTACATAAAAGCTAGGAGGTACATATGGCAGTATAATGGGACAGAGGAACATATATGAGGGGGAGAGGAGGGAGTGAGAGACTCTGGGCAAGAATCGGAGGAGGGACTCCCCCAGGGTCACTTCCCATCTGGTCCCTATCTGTATCTGATATTGGGATACAGACCCCAAGCAACCCCCTTTCTCCCTCTTGGACTCATCACTTTCATCCATCAAGCAGGGAGGTATTTTCAGGGCGTCTGTGATGCCTCCCTTCCTATCATCAAACATTCCAGGGCTGGGTCTACTTAGAAAACTGGGTAGAAAACATTTCCCTAGGATCCCAGGCCTCTCCAGAGGGTCCAGAGACCCTGAAGCCCCTTCTCTCCCCTCCAAGCTGAACAGGACACAGCTGCGGAGACTATATTTTTGCGACCAAAATAGCAGGACCCATGGTCTGACAGAGGACTTTCTCGCTCTGACTTGGAGTGTATTTAAATGAAGTCTTCCAAGGTCTAAAAATTAAATCCTGGTTACACATTTAATGAAATGCCTTTATTGAAAAGAATAAAATTATTTTACATTTGCAAAGAGCTATAAAAGTTCAGCTGACCATATAGGAGCTACTACTACATTTGAAAATAGAAATCACTCAAGTTATCAGGATTTGTTAATACTAGGTAGTGGGTACACAGATGTAGATTATATAATTCTTTATGCTCTTCTGTATATTTGAAATATTTATAATTTTCCAAAAGGAATGACTCAAGAAATTGGGAAGCTGGGCTGTCATAATTTCAGTCACAATCCTCCCTAGAATTTCCCTCCCTTCCCCGCATCCTCTTTGAATCAGGAAAGGGAAAAAAATTAGCCTCAATTTTCCTGTGTCTTCAGACAAAGGGGCAATGAGAGGATATTGGGATACAGACCCCAAGCAACCCCCTTTCTCTCTCTTGAACCCGTCACTTTCATCCATCAAGCAGGGAGGTATTTTTAGGGCCTCTGTGATCCTTTGGGACTGCAGCCAGCCGTCTCTAAACGCTTTCCCTGGGCCAGGGAAGCCCTGCAGACCCCTTGGAGAACATTTTCCTTCTATACTCAGATGTGTACCGCCATCGTGGAGTGTTCTCTCCAGCCATCTGCCTGTCTGTGAGTCCACGGCCTTCCTGAGCAGGGCTATCCCATGTGGAGGGGTGTGACCCCCATACTCAGGGCTCCCAGGCCCATCAGTGATTTGAGGCAGCAGTGGGGTCTGGGTCAATGTGAGCGTGTGTGCATGCAACTGAGCTGTTTGAGGTGGGATCGAGTGCGTGTGAGGTGTGCGGCCTGCCCCATTGGGCTCTGACCTTGGCTGGCCAGCCCTGCCAAGATCCCTGATCTGCTCCACCTGTGGGTGGCTGTCTGAGCGTGGGGTCAACTGCACCGGGGCTGGAGGTGCCCCCTCAGCCCTGCCTTTTGCAGAGAAACATTTGTAGAAGGGAGGAGTCCCTGCCCTGGAGGTTGAGCCGTCCACTGCATGGCTGAGTGGACTCCCGGCTCCCCCTTGGCATCTCCCTGACAGCTACAAATAGGCACTTGAATGTAGTTAATAAACTCTGGAAAGAAGTTGTGGCTGCCTCGCCTCTGCTGGGGAAAGTGATGGATGTCTTCAGTGGGAGGGAGGACAGCAAATTTTGTAAATGGGCTCAGTTTAGGGCAGGAGAGTGATCTGGGGGGAGTGTTTCAGGTGCCAGCACACATGCGGGAACGCACTGGGTGCACTGGCGTCTTTGTGGGCCTAGGGCAGCATGGACTCACCATGCCATCTGGCTCTCTGGAAAGGTGGGTACAGCGTGGAAAACCAGGAGGGCACCCAGAAATCCCTCTGTACTCTGACCTTTTAAATGAGGGTTGGAGTAGAGAAGTCTGTCACCTTGAAGGTTCTAAAATGCCCCCTGTTTCCTCAGAGAAGAATTGGCTCTTGCCCTGGAACCTTGGGAGACTTGAGGGTGGCTGGGAAATGTGTTTCTCTCAGGGGAAAGGAAGCATGTGTGTCCAGGGGACAGGCAGATGGGGCGATTCTGAGCCCAAGATTCTCCCTGGGCCCTCGGGAACTGAGGCCTGTGACCAGCCCCGTTCTGGGCCTGTCTCCTCTGCAAAACAAGCACCCATGGCACGTCTGTATATCATTCACAGCTAGGCCCTTCATATGCTAGAAGAGGTGCTATTGAGTCCGTATTACCAACAAGGGAAACTGAGGATTGGGGGCCTCTGGGCCTATCTCCTAGAGGGAGAAAGGGGGTCCCTACAGGCCCCCCTGTGAGGAACTGTGTCCCACAGAAAAGAAGGAAGGCTGGTGGGGTCAGAATGGGGACAAGCGGGCAGGTGTCCAGCCCACCTCTACCTCATAGTAGTTCCATGGCCCCCACCTCAGACAAGCTTGTATGGAACTTTCTAGCTCTGCCTCCCACTGATCTGACTGCGCTGTCTCTTGGTGTTTTTCCAGACCTCTTTCCTCATCTGTGCCAATAACGCTTGCTCGGTGCACCCAGGGCGACTGATGGAAGGTCACCCGGTAGGAGACCTCCTGATGGAGGAGGTGTGGGAGGCCACTTTGTAACCTGCAGGAGGTGACCCCGTGTCTGCAGGAGGGTGGTGGCATGTGGTGGCTACCCAGGCATTGTGTGTGTAGACAGGGCGTACACCCCACACACACACACAGACACATGGGCACAGTCACAGAATTGGTTGTCTTCAATTACCCATCCCACTCCTAACATCCCTGAATTGAGTTAAACCCCTCTAGAAGCTATTTATGTTTTCAGCTTGTCCCACCTCTTGAGGTTAGATGCGCCCTCCGTTTACAAGCTTCCGTGTGAACTTGCACTTCTTTCTCTGGATCTTAAACTCGCCCCATAAAAGCTTCAAAGGCAACTACATGGAAACAAGGAGACAGAGAACACGGGGCGGATAAATTCAGACTCTAACCAGAAACAAGGATAGCAGAGGTGAGGTCTCACATCCCTGCAGGCTGAGGGTCAAAGGCTTCGGTGGCATTCAGTACAGGCAAATCAGAGGAATTTTGCCTTTCTGGAGAGGAAGATTGGGAAAAACAGTTCTGGCGTCTTCTTCTGTTACTCCCTTCCTGAGGACTTTCTGGAGGAGGCAGCATTTTTCAAGCTGCTTGAACTTGGGACAGCTGTGGCAACTTGGGCCAGCAGGGTGTCATAGGCCAAGGGTCGGAGATGGAAAGGGCATGCAGGAATCTGAGAGGAGGATGGGCATCACCCGGGGTCTCTCAACCCTCCAAGTTCATGTCTTCATCTGCACAGCAGCAAGAGCTGGGGGCGTGACAGCCCACTGGCCCAAGAAGGCAGCAGCTGTGTGGGGGACTGAAGCCTCCTGCCCATGGTCACCCGGTGCTCCGCTCTCCTGGCAGCCTCCTTGGTGGCTTTGACAGCCTGTGACCCACCCAGCGTCTTGGTGGTAGGGCCTGATCACCCCCATTCTTTGTGGCTCATGAAGACCAGGTTTATGCACAGACCCCTGGGGAAGGGCAGACTTGTGCAGACAGGGCCAAAGCCCAAACAGGACAAAAGAGGGCAAGCGTGAGAAAGGGGGAAGCCAATGGCTCAGAGCTGGAGAGCCAGAGATAGTCATAACGCTCACCGCAGAGGGGTACAGGGGTTACAGACAGTGTGCATTTAAAGTACTTACTACAGTGGCTGCTGCTAGGTGTCCAGAGAGTGCTGGAGACTCTGAAAGTCTGCAGGGGCCTAAGTCATGCTTCCTGCCCTTTGTGACCGTATTGTCCAGTGTGTTTGGGGTTGGGGCTTACAAACTAGGGACAGTTCAAGAGCAATGGTGAGGGCTAGGTGGTGGGGTAGAGATGACCCCAGTAGAAGTTCAGAGAAGGGAGCTGTCACCAAAGACTGGTGGGATGGGGGGAGGCAGGGTGGTGTAGCAGAGAGTGTCAGCTTGGTGGCAGAAGACATCTTAGAATCCCAGCTCAACCACTTACCAGCTATGTAACTTTGGGCCCCTGAGCCTCAGTTTCCCTTGTTGGTAATACAGACTCAATAGTACCTCTTCCAGCACAGAAAGGGCCTAGCTGTGAATGATATACAGATGTTTCATGGGCGCTCGTTTCGCAGAGGAGACAGGCCCAGAATGGGATGTAAGGCTGGTCACAGGCCTCAGTTCCCTCTGTGTCCTAGAGCAAGAAGCAGCACTTGGAGATGCTGCTGTCACGCTCCCCAGCCTGAACATCTTGTCTCTCCTCCGAGCCTGTCTCCCTCTTCCGAGCCGGGGGCCTCTTGTCTGGGAGTTTAAGGAGGTTCCAATCTATCGCTCCAGAGCTGATGCCGACTGAATGCCTCCATGCCCTTCCCAGACAATTAAAAAGCTTCCGTAGCCAGTACTCACTGGCCAGGTCACATGGGAAGGCTGCCATAGTCACACGGCAGCTCTGTGTGGAGACAGAGTGTGTATCTGCCTGGTGAGGCTGGGTGTGTGTGCGCGCGGGAGAGACACCAGGGAAGTCATTATACCCTCATCTTGGATGCAGACAACTAACCATAAGAGACATTCTCACACTAATGTGCTCACAGAGGATGCTGAAATCAGACTTGAAAGATAAACAGCTAAGACTGGGGTTGCCCCTCCCCAGCAGCCCTGCAGCCTTCAGAGTGCTCAGGCAACATTGTTAGGGGTGGGGAGAAGGGGGAAGTTAGCCATCTGTGTCACCAGTGATCCCTGTCCAGAACCCTTGAGTCAACTAGTCTCCAGTCTTGGCATCTGATCAGACCCAGTGCACTTGGCAGGACGGCAGGGGAATTGAGATGTGGCCTTGGCCCTACTGGAAACATACAAACTCATCTTGCCAGATGGAGTGCTTCTTAACCTGATTGCTACAAAATGCAATGTGTGTATTCCCTTTTATTAAAAAAAAAAAAATAGTACAGGTAGAAAAAAGAAGCTTCTGAGATGAGTATGGCTACGTGCCTGGTCTTTGTATTATTTTGATTGAGCACAGAGACACATGTTCATAGACATATGTGCACACACACAGAGCAGGAAACAGATCTCCTCTTTGTCAGTTACATGACCCATCTTGGTGAGTTACAGCTCTGTGCCCCACACTGCACCAGGGGAAATTGAGGATGGAGAAAGAACCTAAAATACACCAGACCCTGGAAAGGGAAAACCCGGAGGGTGGCCCATTTGCAGAGGCCAGTGAGGGGCTGGGTTAGGTATGGGTTGGAGGCCTTAGCAATCACCCTGTAAAAGGAAATGGTGGTTTGGGCCACAGTAGTGGGGATAAAAGCGATGAGGTTAAAGGCGTGTTTTGAAGGTAAAATCAGCAGATTTCCCAATGGTCTGGATGGGGCTGGAGAGGGGAGTCAAGGAAGATGCCAAAGGGTTTGGTCTGAGTCAGGACTGGACCAGAACAGGGATGCTGGCTCTGAGTCCTGACTATGACACCCTCTGTGTGATTTAGTGCAAGTCATTCCAATGAACTTCACCCTGTATCTCCAGGAAGAGCAACTATACCGTGGTCTTCCTTACGAGACTCTCCTGAGGATGGAACAGGTCACTTACGTCAGGGTCCTCCACCAGCATGTCATCAGGATACCAAAATGGCAGTGAGGTGCTCAACAATGGGACGGGCTGCCTTGGCAGGGATGAGCCCTTCACCTTCACGTGGGCAGTGGTGCAGGTTTGCCACCTGTGAGCACAAGTTGGTGGAGGGAGAGCCACCTGTGCCGCTCAGGCACCGAGAACTGAGCTGTGGCTTTGTGGCGTGTTGGGGACTGTCACAGCAGAACAAGATGTGACCACTGCGTCTGAGGCTTCCTAGGCACCCCCCAAGCTTCAGAGGACCATTCCACTCCCCCACTCATCCCAATCAGACTGCCCAGACTGGTCTGCATATATCACCTCCATGAGAAAATACTCCTAGGGAGAGCCCCTTCTGTGGGCCTGGGTGGGAAGACGGAAATGGGAAGGCCAGGTGTCACGGGTAAGAAGAACAGATGGGCAAGAGTCCTATAGAAGGAGAGCAGGAGGCACAGGAAGGCAGTCAGAGTGGGGTGGTGGCTGTGGTTTCTGGGGCCTCTGCAGCCCCTGCCAGTTCTCCCATGGTACCGGGCAACAGCGTGGGCCCAGCCAACCACACCTGAGCTGCGTCTGCTGCGTCAGCAGAATCAGGATGAAGCAAGCCTTACTGTCTGTCCTCCTCCCCTTCCCTTTCTCCAGCCTTCCTCCAGGCCCCCAGATTAGGGGGAAGAAGCCACGGACGTTTAGATCTATTCTCCTCCAGCCTCCCAGCCAACAGAGGCCGCCCTTCTCCAGGTGCAGCCAGCTCTGCCTGGACACTCAGGTTGATGACGGTCTCTCCACTTTGCAGGCAACCCGTTTCTTTTCCTCGGGGCTCTGACTGTGAAATGTACCTGCCACACCCACTGAGGCAAGACGTAATAACAAGGGTCATTAAGGATGTAGAGAAATTAGTCCTCATGCTTTGCTGTTGGGGAATGTGAAATGGGGCATCTGCTTTGGAAAACACTATGGCAGTTTCTTGAAAGGTCAGACAGAATTGCTATATGATCCAGCAATTCTACTCCTAGAAATTCCACAGAAATGAAAACCTATATCCATGCAAAAACCTGAACGCAAATGCTCACAGCAGCAATCGTCATAGCAGCCAAAATGTGGAAACAACACAAATGTCTATTAAAAAAACAAAAAATGGATAAGTAGTATATCCACAGCAATGGAATTTCTTTTGGGCCATGAAAAGGAAAAAAGTGTTAATTCATGCCGCGATACGGATAAACCTTAAAAACATTATGTTGTCTAAGAAGCCGGTCCAAAAAGACCACATTATATGATGCCCTTTGTATGAAGTGTCCAAAACAGGCAAATCCATAGAGACAGAAAGTAGATTAGTGCTGGGGGAACTTGGGGAGGGGTGTGTTAGAGTGATAGCTAAAGGGCATGGGATTTATTTGGGGATAATGAAAAATGTACTAAAATTGACTGCAGTACTGGCTGCCCAACACTGCAAATATGCTAAAAACCATTGAATTGTGCATTTTAAATGGGTTAATTGTATGCTATGTGGATTATATCTCAACAGAGCTGTCACACATGCATGCACTTGTTATCTTGTATAGAACCCTTGTGACCAGCTGTCCTGGTTTAGCCAGACTAGGGGGTTTCCTAGGACATGGGACTTTCAGTGCTAAAATCAGGACAGTCCTGAAAACTGGGAAACTTGGGAAACTGAGATGGTAGATCACACTACGTAGAACCCAAATCTGCCTCTTCGTAGTGTTTACTGACTGGTTTGAGTCTTGTAGGAACCACCCAGTACATGTGCACATCCTACTGCTGCCCCAGGACAGCTCAGCTTGAAAAGAGCCATTGGGAAAGGGCTAAACTCTGCTGAGTTAATGACTTCTGCCCCTTAACATATCTAAGTATGTGAGGAGAGGGGCCCTTTCACCACCCAGTTGGGGAGGAGCTCTACAAAATAGGCTCTGTGCTATAGTTGGGTGATTGAAAGAAAGACCTAGAATAGAATCCAGCACCCCAGCTGTGTTCACCCATGCCAGAGGAGCACAGCCATCATCTTCTGGCTGGAGGTTATTTCTCCATTAATTCCACCTCATTGCAGTGTCTTTTGGGGGAAGGTCATATCTTGATGTGTGGTCCTAGTATTAATAAGACTTCTAAGTTGTATGCATGTGAACTTGTGACATCGGTCACTATTATTCTCTACCCATTTCAATATAATTCTATTTTCTTCTTCTCTCTGATTCATTTATTTCTTTTACCTCTTAAAAAAAAATTTTTTTTTAGAGACAAAATCTCACTCTGTTGTCCAGGCTAGAGTGCAATGGCACAATTATAATTCACTACAGCCTGGACTCCTGAGCTCAAGGCATCCCTCACTCTCCCACTTCAGCCTCCCAAGTAACTAGGATTACAGGTGTGTGCCACCCTGCCTGATTTTTATTTTTGGTAGGGTTGCGGTCTTGCTATATTGCCCAGGCTAGTCTCAAACTCCTGGGCACAAATCTTCCTGCCTAATCTTCTCAAAGTTGTGGGATTACAGGTGTGAGCCATAGCATCTGGCCTCATTCATTTTTTTTAGAAGTATTTATTGAGCACCTACTGTATGCACTGACACTAGGGATACCATAATGTACACTGGTCCCTGCTCTTAAGGAGCTTACAGCCTCATGGATGATTCTAGACTCTTACACAGGCAGCTGGGGTGTTCCAAGAGAGATTCTATTATTGCAGTGAGCCCCAGGACAGCCTTCAACCCCAGTTCTGGGTGTCAGGGAAGGCTCCTCAGAGGTGGTGACTGCCAGTCTAAGAGTTGGTGGATGAGTGGGTCTTAACCAGGCAGAGTAGAGAGAGATGTAGGGGTGGAACGTGGGTTCCCAATCAGGGAACAGGATGGGTGGAGTCCGGGAAGTGAGCAAATGTGTGACCCCACCAGCTGAGAAGCAGCAGATTGGAGAATCCAGCGTGGACTGATGTGCTCATAAACAGGATGGGTTTTATCTGGAGCTTCTGGAAGTGTTTCCTCTATCTTGTCTACAAATGGTAAAATTAATAATAGTACCTGTTTAATTTACTGACTACAACTCAGGCACAATATTGGGGTCTTTTCATATGTAACTTCTAACCCTTACAACAATTCTACAAAGTAGATGCAAAAGTCACATTTTACAAATTAAGAAATTGAAGCTCAGAGAAATCCAGGAATTGCCTAGGTCACGTAGTTAGTAAGTGGTTTTTTTGTTTTTTTTTTTTAAGAGACAGACTCACTTTGTCGACCTCAACAGAGTGCCATGGCGTCACAGCTCACAGCAACCTCCAACTCTGGGCTTAGGCGATTCTCTTGCCTTAGCCTCCAGAGTAGCTGGGACTACAGGCACCGCCACAAGGCCCGGTTATTTTTTTGTTGCAGTTTGGCCGAGGCTGGGTTTGAACCCGCCACCCTCGGTATTTGGGGCCAGTGCCCTACTCACTGAGCCACAGGCGCTGCCCAGTTAGTAAGTCTTAATGCTGGATTTTAAGCCCAGGACTACCTGGTTCTAAAGCCAGGTTACTTGCCTGGTTGGTTTGGGGGTTCCAGCCAGGCAGGGGGAATCATGGCTTCCCACTCTCTCCTTCTCCCGCTCCCTTGGGGAGTGAGGGAAGTGGTGTCTGCCCCAGCAGAGGCCTCCCACTGTGGCCTGCCTAGGATGGAGCCCTCAGGAAGCCATTTACTTAGCTGGAGTGGAGGGGCAGGTGTGGAGATAATTTCTAAGGAAAATAAGTCTTGTTCATGTGTTCATACATGCTGAGTTACTGGGTCCCAGGTGCTGGTTTTTGCTAATCCCAATACATTGGGAATTGTTTAATAGGATTTTTTCCTTTTAATTAAAATATGATAATGAAACTTGCTGCTTCACTCTTTTAAAAAGAATGTTTGAAAATACTCACCTATTCCCCAAATGTTCTGGCCAGGAAAAATCTGGATATAATTTTATTCAATGCAGCCATTGTGCAAATAAAAGGCTCAGTTTTTCCTCTTTCAAATACAGAATTCCCATCATGTATCCTATGAACCTCCCTCCTTGCTAATCCCCTCTTGCCTGCAAGGGAAGGCCTCTGGCTTCAGGAGGCAGCCGGGTGGCAGGACGACCAGCTGTGATTTGGGCATGCATGAAAGAGAAATTACCAACAGCTCTGCTTCGAAATACAGCGAAGTTGAGTGCTCTCTGGGAGGGACAGGATGGAAAGAATGGAGGACCGAGGGCCATGGGAATAGGATTCCCCTTGGCAAGTCCTTTCTATGGTCTGGGCCTCGAGGACTTCCTCGGTGCCACAGCTGTAGATTTCCCAATTTTGACTAAAGCAGAATCTCCCAGCCAGCGTTAGGACTTCACGACATCACCTGCTCCTTTGCATGTCATAAGGGTGACTTCCTCTTCTTTCCTGTTTCTTCTCTTTTCTTATAAACCGTGCTCCTCTTTCCCCCACTTTGGTAGAACTCCATTGCTCTTTCTCCTTTCCTTCTTGTCTTTGGCCCCTCTGGAGCTCCCCTTGCCCTTTCTTTCTTCCTTTCCTTCTCTGCTCTCCCCTCCCTGACGAAAATTACCGTGAGGCTCACCCTGTCCTTCTTCTGCGCCCTAGTGCACTCTGGGAAGGGGAGAATTCTCCAGGGAGTCACGTCATTATAAACACATGCACACATTAGGATGCTCTGCATTTAAAGCCATAAAACCCAACCACTGGCACTGCATCCTTTGGGTACCTGTGACTCTGGCGCTGCGGAAAGACAGCCCACAGCTTGCTAGATTCCTGACCAGCCAGGGATGAAATGGTAAAACTGAATTTGCTGGGAAAGGATGGGTGGATGGAGCTGAGGATTTCTCTCCCCGCCCCCCTTCTGTGCATCAAACCGAATGTGACTGAATGTGACTTCGTGCGGCTGCAGAACATCAAAGAGCAGAAGAATCGCTTAAGAAGAAAATATTGGGGTTATGCATTGACAGCCTGAGCTCCCAGGCACCTCTGGGCTGCACATCCATCTTTAATCAGCCCCCAAAAGGGCGCTATGGTCGCTGTTGAGCAGCCCACCGTGTGCTTGGTGGGCAGCTCGCATGGTGGTGCCAGCCAGAGGAGGAGGGGGCTTATGACTTGGCCACGCTCACTCCCTGTGCCTTGCAATGGCCCAACATCAGAGACAAAAATCCGATTTCAAGGCCCATTTATTGCCAGAGGCCTTGGCTCTTGAGAAGCACCAGACTTCTATTCCCTCTGGGACCAGGAAAACAAAGGCCCAGGTCCCGAGACTGGGATGCTCAAGCTCCGATCTGTGACCCACGACCATGATGGCAGCATTAAGGGACAAAGGGCAAGGGGCCACTTTGCAGCCGGGGCACGGAGGGGGAGCCCAGATTTGAGTGTGTTGATGGGGCTGGAGTGGGGGAAGGGGTTGGCAGCAGGGAAGAGGATTTGCAAGTGGATGTGGCTTCGGGGCCCTGTTGATCAGCTACTGTCACCAGAGTATTAAGGCGAAATCGCTAATGCAAATTCCAGGCGGCATAGACTCCAGGCTTGCTCCAGGGCCCTGAGCAACTGGGGCTAAATCCACAAGCCCACAACATCTTGCACCACGTGTCACCTTGGCCTGACCATCTAAAGCTTCATCTAGGAGCTGGAAGGGGAGAAGGAGGTTCAACTGCGGTTTGATGTCACACTACGAAAGGGAGGTTTGGAAGGGTGTGGTCAAGGCCAGAGTCCTTACACTGGTGACCACAGCAGACAGCCCAGACCCCAGGTCTCCCCGGTGCCTGTTTGTTGGTCCTCCTTCTGGTCAGAGCAGGATAACTTTGGGGGCATCCAAAGTCCCGCCCCACACCACAACTGTCCCTGTCCTCCTACACGTCCAGGAAGCTTCCTAAGAAAGCTGACGCTCCCTTTCTCTGTCCTTGCTGCTCCCTCCTAGCCCTGTCGCAATCTACCCTGTGTCGGGATTGTCTAGGGTTGTAGATGCTTCCCTGCTAGTCTATGATTTCCTCACAGCAAGAGTAAACTTTATCTGTCACTGTGTCCCCCACAGTGCTCAGCATAGGGCAGGATGAACAACAGGTTACTAATATGCGTTTATTGCAGTTGAACTTGAATCTGACCCCGTTGCTTCCTCCCCGACTTGTGCACAAGGTCACACTCAGAGAAGGGGGTCACGGTCAGCTTCCACCTGTGTCAAAGTGCCTGACCTCCCCGCCCGTCACAGAGCCTCATGTCGTGGACATCAGAGTGTGGAGGGTGCCCCAAGGCTGGCTCCGCACCCAGCCTTGCCCTCCAAGAGGACAATGTTCCATTTGTCATGTTGCATTTTTGAAGAGACAAGTGTCTTCCCCCACCCCCCACCCGTCAATCCCAAGGAGGGATTTGCACTTTGATTATTTTTGAAAACAGGTTTGTGAAAAATTTGATTTGAGACAACATTCTTCTCCCACATGCTGAAGGATTGAGGGTCTGTAATCCCTCTCAAATCGCCCAGACGAGGTTGGTATTGCAATGTCGGTATCAGAGCTAACAAAAGGGATTAGCAAGGAAAATTCTGCGTGAAAACCTGCCACGCGCTGAAGGCTTTCAGTATAAAGCAGATAAGATGGGTACAGTCAAGCCATTTTTAACCCACTTTTCAGAGTACTCAGAGTCCTCCTTCTGCGCTGACAGGGGGCAAGGGCTGGGTTGGACATGTCTGTCCCCTCCCTACCCTTCCTGCTCTCACAGTGGGGAGGAAGAATCTCCTTCCCTGGGTGAAGGGTGACCAGACCCAGGCTCGCCAAGGTGTGGCCAGGAAGGGGGTGTTCCCACAGGCAACAGAGAGACACATACTCTCCCCAGTTGCCATCCTTCTTGGGGGAGTTGTCACCCCAAATTTCAGATGCCAGAGAAAGAGAACAGGCCCTTCCTGACCGGAAGGCTGAAAGGCAGGTGTCACTGTCCTGGGGTTGAAAAGATATTTAGAGCCCACCTGGCCCCATCCACTCCTCAGCAGCCATGCCACCAATATTAGGATGGGCTTGGAATTTACCACTCACTACTTATGTAAATTTAGGCTAAAGTTAATTTTTTTTTTAACAAATAACATTTACCTCCTAGTCTTGTGGAGAGAATTAAATGAGGTAATACACGTAGAGCACTTTTCATGTTGCCTGGCACATAGTAAATGACAGTTACAATTATTATGAACGCATACAATTATTATGAATTGTAATTGTCATTACAATTATTATGAATGCATTAGTACTACTATCAGATATAGAGAAATCAAATCCCTTCCAGGGAAAGTGACCCACATTAATTTGAAATTTTTGCATAGGGAAAATTCTTGGGTTCACTCTCCCCATTCTAGACCTGACCGAATGCCAGGGCCAAGCTATAAAACTCAATGCAAGTAGGGTGGAGGGAGGGCAATTGGTGGGATCACACCTACGGTGCATCTTAGTAGGGTACTGGTGAAACTTATTAAATGTAGAGTATCAATGTCTTTATATAATGATTAAGAAAATGCTATGAGGGCTATCTCTCACAGTACGAT